>LD351285.1:0-12217 GCA_001465055.1 Ptychodera flava
TTTCTGAAAGTGTTTTCAGCATCTAAGTAGTCATGGTCGAGGTGAAAGGAGAAGATATCTGTAATCTTGGAGGAATTATTGTATGCTGTATTCACGTCCTCGGTGGTTTTGGTCGCTTGACAGGTTACACTGTCGATGACTGTGGGTACAGAGTCATTTGAAACATTGTCCCCAACCTCTTCATACGCACCGATAGATATGTCGCTATCTGAAAACACTGAAGCAGCATCGTCTAAAGCTTGCACATGGTGTTCTTGTAAAGCTTGCTGCGATCTTCTCGTTGATCTTGCTTTTCTCACAATCGGTGTTTTAGCTAACAACAATGTAGGGATATAGTCCACTGACTTCGGAGCGTTCACTGGACGACTACTAACAAAATGTCTGCCACATCCCTTACCAAATTCTCGCCACAAAAGGTGTAGCTTAGGTATCTCTTTGGCATACCAGAGGTATACCAAATCACTTCTGGTATACTCCTGGTATACCAGATGAGTACCTATTTTCAAGGTCGATTTTTGATACAGTGTACGAAAGCTGTACCTCAGTAATCAGGTATAACTCAGGTATACCTAACATGTACCAGTTTATTTTAGGTAGGAAACAGGTAGTACCTATTATGTACCTCTTCTACTATGTATGGTCAAGTTGAAGACTGGTATACCAGAAATATACCAATCCATAACTTAGTATTTTTTTTGCCATGCCAGTCTGCTTGTACAGTGCATGTCGATGATAACTCTTGTGATATATACCTGAAATGTCTCTGCCTGTTTGACTGATTCCTTTATTATTGCTGCAAATATGAAGTATCTGTATTTCATTACCAGGCAGTATGGTGTGTGACCGGTTATATTCAAGCAATGCAAAATTTATCTTTCATTTATATTCATTTATTATTAAAAACCCAATGAACCTATTATTAATTAAATTGTGAACACAAATCTGCTCCTAAAAATCGATACAACTCAGCAACATTGCTATTTTAGGATGGGTATTGCATGTGTAGTGACATTAACTATGTCATTTAATTTGATTGGGTAACAGCACAATTTTTTGGAAAGCAATTTATCAAAACAGGGACTTGTCTGTCTTGCAAGTCTAGCCCTGTAGTTTCTCATAATATTTTCACACCAAAATTATAATGCAGTTTCAAACGAAAAGTTGTTCAATTACGTTTATCTGTACGTACAGCACACCTCTTTGTAAATGAGCAGCAAGGACAGGTCGTAGAGTTTTAATCAATACCGCAAATTTGTACCTTACAAATGTCGACAGACGAGAAGTTTTCATTTTAAGAAACAGACAAGTTAATGTAGATGCATTCAATGTCTAAAGCAAGGACCCGTTACCTTCAAGCACAGCATGTGACCGCGGTCTTATTACAACTCTGAGCAAAAGATCCGTACAGTCGTTTTAGGATGCCCTTCATGTAGTCAGCTGTCTCCCTGCAGCGATGCCCTTAACAAAATCTAGCCATCTGATGATATGGATTAAGGTGAGGGCTTTTATCTATATGTTTTCAGCATCAGAGCTATTGCCGATCACACATTTGAGGTTTAGGATACTACATCCCGAGCTGCCAAACGAAAATCCAGTATGCTACTTTGCCAATGTCCAACGCGTTTTGTTTTACCGGCCCAGCTGTGAGCAGCCATCATGTTTACTCTCAGGAGAGAATTTTTTTTATATGTTTTCGATGCTTTCAATATGGATATTCAACTCGATGCTATGTCAGTCATTTTTGGTCATGATTTCAATGCAAAGGATATTCTTTTAGAACATCTACTCATCCTTGGGAAACAATACATTCATTGTAATGTCAGAACCCCAAAGAGATTAACAATTGGTAACTACACGAGAGTGGTCAGTACAATTAAAGAAGTTGAACAAAATATAGCCTTTAAGAATGGAACACTTGAAACACATAGAACGAAGTGGAAATGTTAGTTTTGTGCTCTTTTCTTCTCCTGTGTCTGTTTTCGCTTTTTGTCCTGTTTGCGTTTTTCTGTCCTTTGCACGTTGTGTTTTCTCAGTTTAAATAAATAAATAAAAAAAAATGTTTACTCTCAGGTCACGGGTTCATCAAGTTCAGTTCGCGCATTGATATTGATTCTTCATGCAGAAAGAATTTCACTCTCTTCGCAGTCTTTCTATCATTCAAATCAACCATTTTTATTCATGCAATAAATTGATTGCTATATTTAATATGAAACATAACAGATTTGTGCAGATGTAGAGTCAAGTCTATGCGTTTAAAAATGGAACTATTTTATCGATCGCATAATGATTTATAGATAGAACTTCCGTGAATGTCAAGAGGCTCAATCGGCGCGAATTTAGATCGAGTGTTGTCGGCTGTGTATTTGTGATCAGGGAGTTATCTGATGGACAATTTGGCGATCTTTCTATGGAATTACCACCCAAATGATATCACAGTGTCGCAAAAACGTGTATACGGTATCAGGGACAGACAAAGTTCAAAATTTGTGGACGCGAAAAGCAGTAAAAATTCCGACTATATTTTCTCATACGGAGACTCGGAGAGACCCCGCTGCAAACGGGAACCGTCCAGCGTTTATCCTGCCAGCCGATGAGAATGTCAGTCAATGTGCTGTCTATTTACACATCGCTATTATGTTCTGTAACCCTTGTATTGCTATGTTAAACTACAGATGCGTTTTGTTGAGTACGGATTCATACAGAATTCATTTGTTTCACAACAGCTGTACATTGTCGCCATCGTGTATGTAAACATGGTGCTCCTCTGTTTCTAGCTCCTTGTAAACGGCATACTGCGAGTTGTTGGCTGTCCATTTTAATCATTATTTATAAATGATCATAATTATTTATGCATTTGGTTTCTTCGCTTCAATTTTCCAACTTACTTTTGTCTCATTTTCAAATAATTATAGATTTCTTTCATCAAATTACAATGTTCACAGGTTTTGGTCAAACAAGAAAGACTACGTTACACTCTATCCTCAATGATTTGTATTTTTCAGAATGCAGTGCTGGTACTGTAAACGGACAAGAAATACAGAGAGCAAGAAAGCCAAATCACAGTCTTTGACAGTAATATAAGTGTTACATGAAACTTCATATGTCAAATGAATGTCTTTTTAAGACACTTATTTTTTTAGGTTGCATGAAATGAGCAATTGGCATATATAAAATAAATCATACCACAAATTGAATTTAACCTTTTTTTCTCTGTTGTCTTTTTAATAATACCTTTATTTGCTAATAGCATGGTTACCTGTGATGCTGGTATTTCAAAGCTTAGTCGGATAAACATATCTTGTGCTGTCAACAATCTGTTAAATTTGTCAGCTTCTCATTCTGATTCTCATCTGAACTGAATTTATTATTGTAAGAGAAGAGAAAAAATGATGAAACTTATGGTACAATGCATAATTTTTGCTGTCACCTGAGTATGTCGTTTCTTTGGTTTTCAGCATCTCTGGTTTTTCTGGTAAAGAGTCAGATCCGATCCATCTCAGGACACTTGCATACCAAAGTAGGTAATACCAGAAGTAAACCTTACAAAAACAAATGGGTATAATTTAGGTAAATACCTGAAATTTACCTATTTTGTTTACATAGTTCAGATCGTCTGAACAACTATGTAAACAAAATAGGTACATTGCAGGTATAATACCTAAATTATGCCTATTTGTTAATGTTTTGGTAAGGCATATTTCTGGTATACCTATTTGGGGACGCACGTGTCCAAATCTGGACAATTGCAGGTATACCTACACTGTACCCATTTGGTATACCTCTGGTATACCAAACATGTACCTACTTGGTCTGAAAAAGTATACCTCGGGTATGTTTTTATTGTACCAGAATTTGGTGAGGGATACCCGAGCATACTCTGTTGGCGTCCACTCTTTGCCATTGGGATTTATCGCCCCATTGCATGAATACATGCTTTTCTTCGTTCTTTTGGTTCCTTGGGAAATCGGTGAAACGACGTAGAAGACGAATCTCTTCTTGTAAAACAGCCATATGCCCTACAGGAATCGTGTCCGCCCATGGCTTCAACATGCACTGTACACACGCATGGCTTCCCGGAAGTAAAATTGCCCCCAAAGCAAAACTCACGCGCTTTCTCGGGCTAAACGAGATCTCGTCCGCCATTTAAGAATAAGGTCTATTGTAGTCTATACACAACGATGTGCGCTGTGGCATAGGCAGTTACCCATGTTTGCGCTTGGAAATGTATGGAACGCCGTAGATATCATAAATGCATTTTAAAAATATTCTCTTTCCCATTTTCAGAACTTCTTTCGCATTTTTAGAACATTTAGGCATTACTCTCACGTCACTCTGCATTGAAATTATCATTTTAGGCATTTGCAATAACATTACTGACATTCAACTGATCGTGTAAGGCATTTCAAACAATGTTATAGGCATTGAAATTATCATTTTAGGCATTTGCAATAACATTACTGACATTCAATTGACCGTGTAAGGCATTTCAAACAATGTTATAGGCATTGAAATTATCATTTTAGGCATTCGCAATAACATTACTGACATTTAAATGATCGTGTTAGGCATTTCAAACAATGTTATAGACAATTATGGTGATTAAATCCACTGACATTGCAGTATTCATCATTAACATTACCCTGAAACGTACTGTGCGGGCGCTGTTCTGTTATTTTAGATTGACCAACTCATTACCATGTCAATAGTAGGCTTGCACAATACAGTCAAAGTCATTCAGCTCATCGTCGTAGGCATTTTCATCATTGTAGAGCCCATTTGTGAGGGCGCTGTTCTCAACTCCGAGTCTGCGCAATTGGTCCGAATCAACAGAGCGCTCCCGCAAATTCCGCGCACATTTAACCCACTTTTACTGCTATCGTCTCCAACGGGCATTCGCGTGATATTGTACGCATTGAGCTCGAACAAATGTCTCTCAGTACTTTGGCTTCGAATTTTGAAGCTGAGCGAATCGATCCAACTTGAACGCTTGTTCCATCTATGAGTGAGGGCCAACTCATGCGACTGGGAGTTGGCACAATGGGTCTGCAGCTACGTCTTAAACAGTTATGCCAGGCGTATATTCAAGCAGAAACACAGGAAAGTGAAGGTGACACCGCCGCCGGAACATCAATGACCGCTTTGAATTTCACCAGTGGAGCTAGTGTAAATCGTATCCGTCGTTTAATAAAGGGAAATTGGCTTCACACATCGCTCATCTTGTCTTGTATGTGCTTTGGTGAGTTTTATTGTGTCATCGTCCCCCGTGGATGGAGAGAGTGATTGTGTCCACTTTTTGTTCGATGGTTGATGGATACCCCATGCACATGCAGGGTATTCTCGTGCATGCCCTCTTTCGTCTTAAACTTGCTAGGCAAGAATAAGTTGAGAAATCGCAGTGTAATAAAGGGAAAGTGGCTTCACACATCACTCATCTCGTCTTGTATGTGCTTTGATGTGTTTGGTGTCTGAAATGTTTTGGCTGTTAGTGTGAAAATTAACAAACAGATCGTTAATTTTAAAATAAGCCATGGCGAGACGTGGGCGTAGTCAGATGTGTCTTTGACAACCTTGACTCTTTTTTTATCCCCATGTTTCGTTCAGTTCTAGGTCAGTACAGTGAGCTTACACTTGCTGTGAAAGCAATGCATTATTGGAAAATCATTTATATTCTTTTCATGTGACTTGCATGTGGTGATTCCTGTCACAAAATAAAGTGTCAACCATGTGAAAGCCTAAAAGAAGATATTTCATACGTTTTTAGCTCATGTGTATAAACACGTGGGTTAATGTCATAGCGATGTCTGTCTGTCTGTCCGTGTATGTGTGTGTGTGTCTGTCTGTCTGTCTGTCTGTCTGTTTACACGATAACTCAAAAACGCCTGAACGGATTCAAGTCAGATTTGGTACACAGGTACCATATGCTACTGGCAAGAACTGATTAGATTTTAGTTAGTGTTGCTTGCATAATAATGAAGTTATGCAATATCGTTTTTTCCCTTACAATGGTTTCCCTATGGAGACAGTAATGACAGTGTAGACATATATCAAGAAATACTGCACAAAATTTCATGAAACTTTTCACAGATGACAATCTCAGAACAAGTGTCATGTCAATTATCTTCTCATTTGCATATTTAATGAACTTTTGTTATTTGTGAGATAACTCTGAAATGCCAACACCAAACTTGATGATACTTGCAACAAATATTGATCTGATATATATCTAATTATACTTAGAAGCATTGGGCAGTGTCAAGTTAATAAATAGCTCATTTGCATATTTTATGAAGTTTTGTAATTAGTCATATAACTCCGATATAACTTTACCAAATGTGATGAAATCTGCTGCAGATACTGATCCGACAGATATCCAATGGTGGTGTAGAGCATTTAGTTGTGTGAAGTTAATTGAGGGCTCATTTGCATATTTGATGAACTTTGTAATTAGTGATATTACCCTAAAATTACAGCGTTAAATTTGATGAAACTTGCTACAGATGTTGATCTGATAAATATCCAATTGTACTGAGAAGCATTGAGCAGTGTCAAATTAATAATTAGCTCATTTGCTTTTTTTCATGAAGTTTTATTATAAGTCATATTACTCCAAAATAACTGCATCAAATGTGATGAAAACTGCTGCATATACTGATCCGACAGATATCTAACTGTGTTGTAAAGCATTTAGTAGTGTAAAGTTAATTAAGGTAGCTTTCCGCCTTTATTTTGGTATTTTGAGTCAAAAACACGATTTTTCTTTTATCCCTGAAAAGTATTCCTATAATATTGATCTTCCTTTTGTGTAGAATATCTTGGTCGTGAAGTTCCTGTTTTGGGGTGAAATTTTGGAACAAAAATGTACGAGAGGCACAGGTGTACACTTTTGCGTTTGAGACTACCGTTAAGGTCTTAATTGACAAGGGATTACGCTAAGCAAGCAGCGTCACAGTATTCACATGCACTTGGACAACATACGCTGTGAAAATCCCATTAACACCTACCGTTCACTGCGTGGGTCAAGACCATAGTGTGTACCTGGCAATTAGGCGTCGAAAGGTGGGTCTTACCGTTTTTCTCATAGGGTTGGCCGCTCCCAAAAGATCACAATTTACAAGGTCAGACTTATGACATTGTTGACGGTACAATTTCAGATTACACAAATGGCCCACGCACTAAATGTTTTATCTGGGACATTTTTGTGCTTTTGTAAAAGCACCAGGAGTGGTGGATAAGTTTCGTAATGTTAAACATCTTTGAAGAGGCTGTCCTGTATACATAAATGGTACGTTCCACTGGAGGCCTTAGTGACAGCGGGAACACTTGAATACCGCAACAGACACCCTTCACATCTTCAACATTCAAGCAACATTCGGCCTCTTTCGGCCGAAGTTTCGGCTTCTTTTGGCCCCAAGACATTTCGACACCCCCGTTACGATTTATTTTTTTCCCTTCAAACTTATTAGTAACTGACAGACCAGTCATATTCATAAGCGTGACCTTTTGCGTTCTGACCAGTATGACTTTTACAGTGCCGTTTAGGCGCCGCTTTTCAAACTTTGACAGTGTCGGCGGCTATTGCTATTGAAAATGATATGAAACTCTTTTCTCACGGTTTTTCACCATGTTCTCACAAACTTTAAAGCATGAGAATGCTGACACTATACTTCTCAGTGTTTTGATTTGTAACATTTGGCACGAGTTCCCCCAACCAGGTAGTGCCAAAACGTCTTTGGTCGCGTTGCCTAAACGTCTTGGGGTCGGAAATTGTGCAGCCGAAACGACTTTGCGCCAAAAGGTCTAGAAACCCGACATTGTCCGTTCGATGAGAATGCTAAGTGAGTTGAACAATTTATGAATAAAAATGAAATATCAGAAGCCGCGGCACTGGAACTACTTGTGATTCGAAAATACAAGGTGGAAACAAATTGCATGGGCTTCAAGAGAGCGACAGTAAATTTTCCCAAGGCAAAATACGTAGCGATGCAGAAATCACACGCCACAAAACAATAGCTTCTTTGGTTTGCAGACGTTTTGGCACAGTGGCAGTGAACTGATAATGTCGAAGTCGTTTCAATCCCGCGGTCCCGTTTTTCCTTGTCCCATTTCGTTTCCGGACCGCGCTATTACCCAATAATCGTACAATGCAACCACCCTACCACTAAATGAGAAACCGACCTTGACAAGGTAAAGACATACGTCAACTAAAAAATGTTCATCGTACACCGGACGAATATGAATCAAATGATTTTATGGGAATGGACACGACAGCATTGTTATCAGTTATCATGGCAGTAGCCAAAATGCTGCAGGACCGAAGACAAATTTCACTATTAATTTGAGCGTCACAACGTAATAACGTAATCGCCCTGAGTTTTCATCAACATGTCATCATTGGTCGGTAAACCATTGAATGAGATGCTTACGGGCTAACTACTTGAATACATTGCAAAACACCATCCTAATCCTGAGATTTACATGTAATGAAGACGGGTCTGATATCATATTCGCCTGGAATTGATGGTACTCATGTTGGATACGAACAACAGCAGAGAGTTATCTATCTGTGACCATGGAGGTAGGAAGACTACTACCTCCATGCTGTGACGTATGACGCTTGACGAGCGGTCTATCGCATGCAACTTGCGCTTGATGAAATGACGTACTTTTCTCTATGTTCATGTTTTCTCAACTTCTCTCCTTTGACTTTTATGCCGCCGACAGGCGATTGGTTCATTTAAGCATAAATGACTCCAGAAACGGTCTTCACCCACAGAAATGCTGTACAGAGTGAGGACGAACTATTGTCTCAGAAATGCTTGTAGTTTGATTAGTGTTAATCGGTTTTCAAGGCGCGTGAAGATCTAAAAAATGGCTGCTCACTGAATCCTCGGTTACTCTAACCGTAATGAATCACAGCATGGAGCTGTTCTTTTGTACATTCACATACAAACATAGATATTTCAGTACATTCACATACAAACGCAGATATTTTTGTTGTCAGCCAATATTGTTTTCCCTATATCACTCATCGGGCTCGCTTTCATTCCGCAGCAGTGAGTTGTTTTCGAGGTCGAATCGAATGCTGCCATAAACTTACACTGTAGTGTACGCTTGTCATGGAGGTAATTAGTCCAAGCGCTCGTGTAGACGGCATCGAGATGCCGTAGCAGTTCCGACAGTTAGGTCGAACAGTTAATACTCTATTGAAACATTACAACTAATCAGTCAACAGATTATGCATAATCCCTTCCCTGGCACTCCCCAAGTTTATTTACTGATCAGCTACTGTGTAGATTGCGCTCTAAAAAGAGTACAACGCTCCCAAAATTCACCCTTTTTAGCCTCATTTCGACCGTTGACACTGATTTTAATAAGTGAATATACTGTTGAAGTTGAACACTTTGATTTCACTATCTGGTTTTAGTGTTTTGTCGGTTGAGTACATTGTTTATTGCCATTCAAAAGGAAAAAACCGAACCAATTTACTAAATCGCCTTTTTCTCAGTTCGGCATTTTGTCACATTGCAGCACGTTCAAAAGAGTTTAACTCGAGAACGCGTGAACAGAAGTTCACCAGATTTTCACAGACGTTTGTCAAGTAGGTTGTCTCCAAAACTGTGTCTCAGTTTCTTTATGGAGATTTTTAAAGTCGAGTTATTGCTGCTGAATTAGGCGGCGTTGTAAGACTAATCGGTAAATAAACTTTGACTCAACGATGTGAAAAAACTAAGGCCTTTTTCAAAAATCTGAGACACCGTTTTGTAGCCAGTATTCTGAAGACCAATTGCCCGTTAACACCTAAACAATAGCCCCTCTCCGCTCAGACTTAAACTTTTTTACGTGAGACCACCCATTTTCTTTACACTTTCACTAAGATCTTCAAAAAAATTCATCGCACACTAATTTTCTTGATAAAACAAAAAAATTCATAGAAATAGCTTTCAGGTGATATATACTTGGGTAAAAGTACACATCTTGATGGCAAAATTCACGTTTGAAAATAGGTCGTCCCAAAGGCGGAAAGCTACCTTAAGGGTTCATTTGCATATTTCATAAACTTTGTGATTAGGTATATAGCTCTGAAATTACGGCACCAAATTTTGTGAAACGTGCTACAGATATTGATTTGATAAATATTTAATTGTGCTATGAATCATTGAACAGTGTCAAGTTTATTTAGGGTTTATTTGCATATTTAATGAATTTTCTAATTAGTGTCATTACTCTAAAATTACAGCATTGAATTAAATAAAACGTGCTACAAATGTTGATGTGATGGGTATCTAATTGTCCCATGAAACATTGAGCAGTGTCAAGTTAATTAACAGCTCATTTGCATATTAAATAAAGTTTTGTACACTGCATAAAAACCCTATAATACTGACTGTATTAACATGGATTATTGCCTGTATTTTAGCTGAAGAGTGCATATACAGATGAATACAGTCAAGAATCCATTTTTTGTATTCAGCAAGCCTGTATTCATGTGGATTTATGTGAATTCACGTGTATTATACTATAATACAGGCAACTCATTAATGTGAATTCATCTGAATTATTGGGTTTTCATGCAGTGGTAATTAGTGATTAAACTCTGAGAGTACTGTTCGATGTTGAAAAAAACCTGCTACATATAGTGATAACATATATCTTATTGTTCTGTGAAGCGTACTACTATTAATGAACCTGTTGTAAAACATCTGAGCATATTCAGTTCATATCTGGTTGTTAGTTGATCTGATCATTTTTTGCGAATGACTCATTTGGATGAATTTTTTTGAAGATATTAGTGAAAGTGTAAAGAACATGGGTGGTCTCACGTAAAAAAGTTTAAGTCTGAGCTTTCAGGTGGCTTTTTGAGGCGTATTAGAGGTGTGTTGTTTGGTGTGTTCAGGTGCACCTGAAAGGCACTAGATTGAACATGCCATAGGTGCCATTTAGGGGGACCTGAAAGGCACCCACTGAAGAAGCACAGGTGCCTTTTGGATGCACCAGAAACTACCTTTAATTGGTCGCTTTAGGTGCCGTTATGGTGCCTTTTCATGGCGTATTTGAGGTGTGTTTGCATTGGGTGGTTTTAAGGTGTCTTATCACGAAATTTCCACAGCAAATTTGAGTAGGTTTTTGATCAAAAACCCACACAAATTTGGCGTTGAATTTTGGTGATGCCTTTTACATATATTAAGACTTAGACTGTCATCAGGTGACCCTGGATTCTTGTACCTGCAGGCAACAATTTGCTTTGCCACTTGCCTTTTAAAGTTCACAGACCTGTTTGCTTGACAACAGTACCTTCAGACCTAGAGAAGGGTGAGGGGGTTCTAATGATACACATGCAACAAAAGAAATAGAAAACACTTACTGTTTATTAATAAAAAAGTAACTGTATTGCAACATAATAGACTGAGTAATATATATTTCAAAATAGTCCACATACATCATGAAGTCATGAGTGAAAAGATACCTTGTATTTCCTGAAATAGTAATTCAAGCTACCTTGCATGTTTGTAAATGGTTGATCAAGGTACCTTGTATTTCTGTAAATGGTGGTTATAAAGCTACAATGTAAGTTTCAAAACAATTGTTGTAAGAAAAGACTATCATAAAAACATAAACAAGCGACCTAACGGCCGATATAGTTCCGCTGTGTTATGTAAAGATCAATTAAGGTTCCACGAAATCAACCTTTTTAATCTAACAATTCTCTGGTGGTTAATAAGCTCAGAACCCCCGTAAATTATACATTTTCTGAAAGCCCCGATATAAGGGAAGATTTTGGTAATCACAGTGTCACCATTGTTTACATAACTATCACGTGAGAGGTAATTTGCATAACATTTCAAAAATTGGTTTTCCTATGTTTTGTCTCAATACTTCAAAATATCTGATTCAAACTTGCTGGAATGAAGGCTAGTGTCACAATGCTCTTCAAAAGTGTGTCTCAGATTTTTTATATCTTGCTTAGTTTTTAATTGAGCACAATTATAAAGAAATCAACTTGGATAAATTCATCGCTCTGGAAGTTTTTCTGGCATAAAAATTGTTTGAGAAGGTTTAGAAAAATTATGAGACACACTTTGGAAGATCCTTAGGACAGCTTGCACTCACACAAATATCAGCCACATATCTCTGAGCACTGAAACAAAACATAGGGAAACCGATCTTTGAAAGGTTATGCAAATTACCTGTCACATGATAGTTATGGTGACACTATGGA
>LD351286.1:10645-21248 GCA_001465055.1 Ptychodera flava
GCACGCACGGACGCACGCACGGACGCACGCACGGACGCACGGACGCACGCACGGACATGACCAAACCTATAAGTCCCCCCGGACGGTGTCCGTGGGGACTAATAATGCATAGATTGTTACGAATTCAACCATATCAATTAATTAATTACGGAGGAGAGGAAGGTGACTGTGAGTACCCTATTGCACCCGTGGCCACTTTAGTGTTGATCAAGCCTGTCTGGTGCAAGCAGAAATTCTGTCTGCAGAAGGGTGATAAAACGGTTACTTTACCCTGTATCAGTGGTAATAATGATCCTACTATCGGTACCCCATGGACACGCCGATTAGCCTGAAATTACGGAGTGATTATAAAATACACTGTATACAAATGATGTTGACCACAGCATTCGCCCTATCAGTATTTAGTTTCAGGTAAAACTCATGTGTTTCAAATGCAGTCAGTGTTACAGAACATCACACATTTTGTGTCGATTTCAATATTGCATTGAATGAATACCAACGATACTACAGTGTGTATCGCAAGTGTCGTGTTCAGACTTTGTTCAGACGCGGGAATTGAGAAAATGCCTCTGAGAAAATGTTAGCAATTAAATTACAGACATCGCCCGTCTTGACTGCAAAACTTTCGAAATAAACATTCACTTGCACTAAGCCATGTTTCTTTCCTACAAACCGTGAATAAACGTATTCCAATTTCACTTGGTACGAGAGAAAAGGTAAGAGTAAAGTACAGTCGGGGTAGCATTTTACATGTACATGTATTCACATGTGTATAACCATATGAACGACACTTTTCTCATTCCGGTTGAAGGGAACCTGTCCTGATACATGTATATCTCTACCAAACTTTTCTGGCTCCCTCCAAGCTTATCTTAAAACGGTCGCTTGCTTATTTTTTGTAGCTCCTTGTGGTACCTCGCTGGATGCCAAATTGCCACCACAATGTCTTATATTTTGAACAATCAAGCTGCCGTATGATATTCACGACCGTTGCTATTGATGTTCATTGTCGGAGTGCAGACTTACAGCGTGTCTACAGTGCAGTGTTGTGATCGATTTGAATTGGGCAGGCGAGACATTTTAGTAGAACGTTATCCTAACAGTGGGGTGCCGATAGTGAACCTCACATTTATTACACCGACCACCACTTTGTTTCGTTTATACAAACAGAATTTCTGCTTGCACCAGACAGGCTTAATCAACACTAAAGTGGCCACGGGTGTAATATACTGCCCTAGCAAAATAGAATTATGAAAACTCATTACAACAATAAAATAAAATGGAAATGATATATGCAGTGTACTCAGTGAAAATTAATTCAAATAAAATCTTGATCATATACAATAGCATAAGATTAATTGTTATAATATTTGAAACACATAAATATATCTCCTTAAATATCAAACAGTATGGAAGTTAGAGACAAATTATGAACAGTGACTCATGTTACTAGTGCACACACGTACGAAATGAACTCACAGTCATACTAGAGTTTTATGTTCCGTATACCCTGGCATGTAACAGCATTTTATGTCTGTCTGGAAAAGGAATTAATCTTTCTGGGGAAAAAAATAAAAATTATTCATGCATGTACACTCTTAACATTTCAAAATTTGAAGTGAAACAATGCTTAATAATATTTTATATGTATTCTATTTTGCAAACTTTTGGCACTCTTGTTGTACCTCTATCCCTAAATCAATCTAAACGACCAAAATGAATCTACAGTTAATTTGAGACATACCACTGTTTTTGCAACATAGCAACCAGATTTCAAGAAATTGTGTTTGTCTTCAAAGACTGCATGAATATTGTCATTCAAGCTAACCAGTGCCTACTCTACAGACACGTGAACAGCACCTGAGACCACAGCAACACATGTGATACACATAGATCTTTGACGCACACATTATGCCATTCTGAGCATTTAACCCTGGCATCCCACTGATGTAGGTCTGTCGACCTCTGATATCTGAAGAACAAGGAATTTTCTTCGATACATAGGTCAGGCATTTAAGTACTGGATTTATTGCCAAAAATTCAACTAGGTGCAATACGATGCAAGTAAAACTCTCTGTTCATAAAAATTATTTGTAAAAGATATTTCAGTGTTGTGAACACAATTACATTTAATTATATGAAATATTTGGATGGGTTGTATGTTATAGTTTTCCAAATGTTTTCAAGGTATTTCTGAATGCCCATGAGCAGTCGTTATCAATCGATCCATGGATGTATCTCTTTCGCGAGATTTAAACGACCGGGTTTTATGAGAAACTCTTAAATTCCGGTCTCGCTCTCTACAAAATGAACTTCCTACACACACCAAGCCGGATATAAAGCAACACAGTTCATAAGACTGTCAAGTTACGTTATCATTTAGGAACGATTACATGAAATTTATCAATGCAGTGTCACGCGCTCTGCGACAACTTAGATAGCCACTGGCAGACCAACTCTGATAAAATCTGTTAGCTGAACAGGAAACCCTCGGACGAGTCGTAACCAGTACTTCATTTTCCACTTGTGCGTTCTGTTCCCAACTTCGGGGTCTAAAGGTATTACGTTACGAAACACGCCACACGACGAATCCATGCATACACATGTCCAAGTGGTCGCAATCATTGCACTTGTGTTTACCGTTGTATGGTTACTGGTTCCAAGAACGAAGATGTACAAATCTTAAAACTTCACCTAAATAAAGTATCGTGCCTTCCTTGAGTTGAGGCACCTGAATGTACAAGATAAACCGGGCGCCGTGCATGACAATCTGTGTGTTCAGCAGACAATCGTGTAATTGTCCTGTGACCGTGTGAAGAAACATGAATGAGTAATACATGCATGCTGGATGCATGCATGTATGGTTTCGACGGGCGGCCGGCTGAACTTGAGTTTTAAGCTGATTGTACAATACAGCCTGAGTGACAGGACATTTTCGCACATATTGTAACTTCGTGAGTTATAAACCTGTCACTTGTGGCTAATTCCGTTCAGAAATAGTATGTTTCTTACCTCTGTCGCTAGTTTTTGTCAGGAACGAAATGTCAAGAGCGCCGACCAGGAAACTGTCAAAAGTGCAACAGACTGCTCGCTGGTCGTGCCGCGTCCTTCGGAGCTACCTCAACAACTTCCCGTATTTCCAAAATGGCGGATCACTACAAATGATGGGCGTGGTTGTGGCGCAGAACTACTTCGTCCGAGACCTTGACAGGAAGGGACGATTTAGGTTTAGTTGGACTGATCGGGAGAACGATTTAATAAGTCAAGCATTTTGTACCTTAGAGACCATTTTCTGCATGAAAGAGAGAGTGTTGGGCCCCCACAAAAATTATATTGGGACTACTTTCAATGCAAAATTTTAGTCCGCTAAAGTTTTAGGGGTCAAAGTTCATTATAAGGTCAATTGTCCAGCCTCATCAATGCTGTGTGATGCCGCTAATGACAGTAGGAGGAGAACTACATTTAAAAACCGTACAATTTGTGCAAGGGGATAATTGCAAATTCACAGGAGTCTTGTTCCAAAGGTCGGGCGAGCCTAAACAATTATGAGTCATTGACCGTGAACAATAGGACAATGAAATGTAAAAAGTTTTTCGGCGATGATTTGCGTCTATGATGATGACACCATGCATGCCCGCAGCGCGAAAGCCTCAAGCAGTGTATCTGGAGGAAACGCAGTGAACAAAGGTGTACAATTGATAGTTTAATGTCAACATCCATTTCTTTTGATAATACGCCATAAATATAATGTATGGTGTGGTGAAAATCAAGTGCCGATTTGTACATCAATAATCATTTTACGCTTTGTGTAAGCTTAGTAATTGTGCCACAGAAAACATGCTGGGTCCCGGGGCTGGGTCGAACACTTTTCATTTCTTACCATACTCACTATCACTGTCAAGAAAGGAAAAAGTGTCGCAAAATTGTTCAGGACTGGGGTTCATATAATTATGACGTAACACTTACCTTCCAACGTAACAGGTTATCTGAAATCAACTGAAAAGGGTATGCAGCCTCAGGCGGAACGTTTGTTATCCCATAAGCTCATACGCAGTACGATTCAAAGTACCCCTACCTTCATGATGTCACTGGTGTGTTATTGTTTTGAAGTGCTTTGTTTTGTTTTTCATGTTTGAGTCACTGAGGTGAGTATGTCTGCCAACAACTGTCATGACGCATCTCGTTATTGTTTACATCGAGTGTCTTTCATTCTTTTGTTTTGTTTCCTGTTGTTCTCTGTTTGGCTGATTAGAGCTCGTCATCGATATTGAAATAAAAGTTATACAACAAAAAACAAGTTCGCTTTTCATTGTCATATGGGTAAGGCGCTGAACAAGTTTGTAATTGTAGTTTGTAATTATCTCTTCATGAAAGGTAAACGTGTGTTCAAATGTACTTTGAACGTCATATAAATTCTCTGACAAAATACACAATAGATGACAAACCATAAGTGTGATCTTGAGAAGCGCCCTCTATGCCCACTCAAAAATCGATCACCCGTTGAGAAGTATACCCGAAATAGAGCGTACGCCTTTCTTGTACACACCATCAACTTGAAAGCGAGACGCTGACATCCTACAACTGCCTTAGAGTTATATCAAGTGACCATATCTTTAGTGACAACATCTAATATTTTAATAATGATTCACATTTATCTTGTCGCACCGAAATCATATTTGGCACTTTTCTATATGCCTCTTTCCCAACAAGAATGCTGCGTACAGACACAGTCTCTATAGATAGAGGGACTGTGGTACAGATATTATATTGCGTATCGATCGCTTCTGGGAAAAAGTAATCATTCAACTATGTAACTTGTACCTTCGACGCTGTAATTCTTCAAGGTATAGGTAGAGAGCACTGCAGTTAATTGCTGGTGTCATGAGCTTTATTAACTCGTTTATTTCTTATTCTTTGTTTATTTCTCTACACTTTCACTTGTCCGAAATGTGCTTCTTCAAGAAGTATCGCCGTCATAGTATACTCTCTTCATAGCATAACACATCAATAATTGCAACAGTTAAAGGAGTCGCTGAAGGACTGCAAAAAGTACAAGCGCCCTCATTTTCTTAAAGTTTGTACGTGTAGGTAGCAGAAAGCAGACAAGATATGTGTTGGGGAAAATTTATGCTTTTTCAGATACATAACATTGAAAATCATGGCTCATATGCGATTTTGACAAATTTCAGCTTTCAAAGAACTCGATACAGTGGGAGATGCTTATATCACATGACACTAAAATTATGGTAATACAGACTTACTGTGACCTCTGATTTTTGTTCTTGGAGGGGTGAATGGTTTAAAGTTTCCTTTCGATTTCCAATCCTTTCGATTTCGAGCCATTCTATTTCGACACGCGAAAAACCTATATAGTAAGTTTGAAGGAGAAATTTATTATCAAAATATATGTACTAGAGTTATTTTGGCAGCAACTCTGGTTGAAACTGGAGAGATTAAGTTCGTCACATTAATTTAATTTGTGGAGGGACCGTAATTTGTCTATACACAAAGACCTTTGCCCTTATTAGCGGAAATTTATATATGAGACCTATTCGAAAAAAAGAGAGAGAAATTATAGCATGGTTTTTCCTACCCTTTATACAATAACATCACACGACGAACTGAGACAGCTCATGAAATTATTATCCACTCGACCTTATTCCCATAAAAACTTCTCTCGCTGTTACAAGTACAAGCATCAGGCTATATTAAAATGTATTTTGCTTGAAATGATGCCAAAGGGTGCGAAAGAGTTCTACACAGAGAAGGATATGAATCATCAATGACAACAGTACACATTCGTGGAATATAAAAGGTGCATTTGCATTAGAGAGAAATTCATATAGTGACTAATTGTGATCTCCCTATTTGAGGACTTATTTCTATATTCCCAAGAAGAATTGTTTTCAAAATGAGATATCAACGACGAAGGTTTTCTACTAGACATTCAGATACATCGATGGTGTCATTGCCACGGACAATTCTTAGCCCAAGCGATACCTTCAAAAGTTTTATCCAATGAACTAGACATAGAGGAAAATACAAATTAGCTCCATGTGCTTTTGTGCCATATTTATATATTTTGCTCGAGTTCACTCCGATGGTCGCATTTTCTAAAAGCTGCAAAACAAGAAATATTATTTCAATCTGTATCTCTGCCCGAATGTATTTGCTTTCAATTGTGTATTTGTGGCTCGATTTCGTAAACTTTCAATTGTGATGATGATTTTCGGATTATAAATAGATATATATTAGCGATGATAATTTTTCTTTGCTGTAAGTTTATACTTAAACCTTGTAAACATAGGGACGGTCTTCAAATTACTGCTCAAAACAGGCAACACTTTGGCAAAGAAAATTAAGTTAAAATACATGTTACATTTCTCAATTTCTGCGCTTTTTTTTCCAAACAGGTACCACATATAAATTTCTCGCTAATTACGGTAAAGGTTATTGTTATGGACAATTCTTTCCCTGGACTAAAAATTAGTGCTATGGCGCCATCTCTGGCAAATGGAGAATGCACTTTGCTTTGATATAACTGAAAAAGCTGCAAATCAAATTGCATTTAACGCAATAGTCGTGAAAGTTGTTTGTCCTGTCAGCATTATTTGCATCTTTCCCTTCGTTTGGTATACTGGCTATATTACATATAGTGAGGGCGGTCTACTATAAAAAATTGCGATGCGACCTCGATAGAATGTTGGTTTAGTGTACGTATACAAGGACTGTGTTGAAGTTGTCTGCTTGAATTTTTTTTAAACATTCCATTGTCTGTTTGGGTCAGCGACCACAAATGAACACGTATACAAACAAACAAAACAAACAAAAAAGAACAAACTATTTATTATTCATATGCGATTCAGAGGCCGAAAAAAACACTTTGGCCTGATCGAAAATTGAGCTTTAACAGTTGAAAGATCTAATATGAGTTAATGATCACTATTTTAAATTTTTAATGTAAGGAATTCGAAGGCACAAAAATAAGTATTTTAATAGATTAATGTGCCCTATCAAAAGGCACCAAAAGACGTATTGATCAGCTAGTTAAGTGTGGTTTCAGCACCAGCCACGATGAGCCGAAATTTGAGCAATCGGTGCAAAATAAAAGAAAACAGTTAAGAGAACTTATAAAAATGTTAGTGTTAATAGATATCCAAGTTGATAACAAGAAAAAAATACTTACTTAGGCCAGAGGAAAAAAAATCTTGTTCATCGGATTTTTGGGAGCAAGTTTCGGGAGCGGCGAGCGAAAATTTTTTTATTTTTTTTAGGCCGAAGGTAAATGCGGTTCTCTGGCATTTTTGCACAGATGCAGACAAGGCAAGATAATTGTTTCCCTTTTTACCAGAAATATCACAGACAAGAAACACTGATACTGGTAACTGAATTCAATACTACATTTCCCAACAATAACATAGGCCATTATATTCACAGTTAGTGTTTGCACAACAGAGTATTTCAACATTCTCTCAGAATAAAACTGAAATGAACAGCAAATCACTGAAATCCAACAATTCAGTATTGTCATTTAATATTGTCCTTGTGGGACCTAGCATCTGAATTTTTTCATTATACTTTGGCCCCATGTTTTGGCCTCTTTACCATTATCTCTACACATTTTACACAATGGTCTGACAACACTGTACTGTGAAGTTATGTAGTCATCAATCAGAAGGCTGTCTTGTACTCCGCAATGGAAACAGCAAGCTTCAAATGATACTTTAACATCGACGCAACCATGTGTTTTGTCATTGCCGTAAATTTTTATACTTTCGATGCAATTTTCATTCAATCGGATGCACCGTCCATCTGCTGTCACGATCTTGTTGAACAAATCGCCGAATGTAATATCAGGACAAACACTAAGTCTGAATAGCGTTTTTGGAACTAACTGTTGGCCATCACGTGGAATGTTGGCGATCAAATTAATACTCATGATGTGACATGTACTAACCTTTACAAAACGAGGAAATTTCTGGCCAAATCGACCCACTTAGCGTCGTGATTCGCCAAATTCAGACATCACAACAACGCGTTGGCAGTCAACTAAGTTCAAACACATCGGAAGTCTCATTCAAAATCCCGTGCCCGCGAAAACCCGACAAAGTGTAGGGCGCCACCAGCGGCAGTACTAAAAATATTTGTAATGCGGAAGTAAGAATTTGTCGCGATCAAAAAAATTCCAAGTATGCCAAAGTGGAAGCGGCGATTCCGATGAACAATTTATTTTTTCTTCCTGGCCTTACTTACTTACTTACTTACTTACTTACTTACTTACTTACTTACTTACTTACTTACTTACTTACTTACTTACTTACTTACTTGATCAATGCTTTGTGTTTGTGAAACTTCTAAACTCACACAATACTTTGATTGACACTGACACTGAGATTTCCAAATAACAACCAGATAGAATGACTTTGACAGTATCTGTTGCATCATCTTCGGTGTCGCTATCATTTTCACTTCTAGTGGATTCACTGCAGTCTGAATCACTATTAATGTTCAGCACATTCAAAACCACATCACCATTATCGCCATGACTAACATCATCCTCTTCTTCAACCGTTAATCTATGCAGTGGGAACAACAGCTGCAATTCTTACAGCATCATTTTGAAGTTTTATGAAAACTGTAAACAACATATTTAGACTTCGCATTCATAATAAAGTAAGTCATTGTAAGTTGTGACGCGCCCCAAGACTACGTTTGCAAAATCTTACTCTCCCAAAGGATGTGTTTGTGACATATTTACCCCCTCCATAAATTCCTTAACCCCCTCGTTCATCGTACCACTGTGTGCATGGTAGGAGGGGACGGGGTTACCCTAAGGCTGACATCATCACTACCAGTACCACAGCCTGAAGGGCACGTAGCACGGGAAAATCGCATGTACGATATTTCTTTGTAAACGGTCCATCCGGTCAAAATTATTCCCTTCGGAAAATGACTGACGAATACCAGATAAAATGCATTACGTATTACATGCGTATGATATATAGAATCAGAAGCAATAAACCACACTCAGCGACAGGTATACCGTCATGTTTTGACGTACCGGCTCGCGACATATGAAAGAACTATAGTCAGCGCATATATGTCGTGAACTAGACAAAATCGAGTAGTCTTGTATACCCGTTGCTGAAATGGTTTATTGCTGTTATATCATAACAGCATATTGAAAATCTGGTGCGATCCGTGATAAAAAGGAAAATTTTCTCTAACAGAGCGCTCGCGCGTGCCACAACTGTGCTATGCCACGAATTTAGCGAGGCCAGGGGACGAAGCTATTCTTGAAAAAAGACGTTCGGTGGTAGGAGGGAATATATTTTATTCAATCAGTGGGCGGGGAAGAGGGCATCACTCTTAAGTCAGTAGGCGGGGAAAATTTAAGTGTTATATTTTTATTTTAAGCACACCTTGGTTAGAATGGCAAAATCATGTGTTGAGGGGAAATTTTGTTCTCGGATGAGGACAATGGTGAGTTCCGATGTCGTGGAGAGGGATACTTGGGAGTTTTGGTAGTGGGAGAAGATTTGGGAAAATTGTGGGTGGCAGAGGAAGCTTTTCAAAGCGTGATGGGAGCGCAGTTGCGAATAGCGTTTTCTTTCCATTGAAAAATTGGTTTTGCCCAAAATTCTTTGAACTATATAATGCTACATTTACACTTAAAAACACTGAAAACACCTTTGGTTACAATTTCTTGAAATAATCTGCTTGGCTGCCACTTATGTTTTGTGATTTTTACAACTCGATGAATAGGATCGCTATATTTGCGCTTGCTCTGAGTGCGTGTCAGGGCTGTGTGTTACTGGCGTTATACGGCCTCCCACCACAGGCCGGATAACGCCGGTAACACACAGCCCTGCCACGCCTATATTTGCGCCATCAATATTGGTATGATATACATGTATTATAGCGATCTAAACATACGCTAATGACTAAGGTCTTGTGTCGTAATCCACGCTCACAGAACTCATATTGTTTGCGTCTCAAACGTGGCAGCAACACAACCAGACACTAGCATACAACCATTACATGTAATATAAATGGCATTTATACTCAAGTGACCTTTGATGATATCTGGAAATACATCCATTCATAAAAGTGTACGGGGTATATTAGTAAAACCGTTGTTCGTGATGGAGTGTTTACATTTTGACACCAAATTTAACAGGAATCGGGATCCTGTACAGCAACAATATGTAAATTCACGAGAAGGATTTTTAATGTTAATTCGTAGTAAACGGGAAACGGAAAGCGTCACACCGCAGAATATTCAAAGCTACGGCACGTAGTTAAAGCCCGGTTGATTGGCTGGAGGACAGTCAAAGGGTTTATTTATAACACACAGCACATATCTCTACCAGCCATTGCTACTTCAAATATTTGACCGACGTGAACCCCGATATCTGACCGTCTGACTGTCACAGGTTTCAAACATGGCTAACACGGTGAACCCAGCGACACAGGGAACTCCACCGTCGGACGTGGACCCGAACTTCTCGAACCAAAGTGTGGAAAATTGCGACCCGGAACTGTGCATACAATTTCTCAACTTGCACAGGGACACGAACTACGATGGAATAGCAACACGGCT
>LD351292.1:18754-38386 GCA_001465055.1 Ptychodera flava
CAAATCCAGGTAGAAACACAAGAGGCATTATTTAATCTTTCTACAAATTAAATCATGTTTCAGTTTTAAATTCGAATTTGGTGTTTACGTACTAGGCTCATTCAAAAGCTCAATTTTCCTTAGATTCAATATTTATACTTGGTCAATTGGCGCATCCGATGAATGTGGCAAAAATTAAAAAAATAACAGAGTTATAATGATGTAGTAACCTTCATTAGGTTAGGACTTTTCAAAATTTCTATTACAATTAAAGACTAAAAAACAAAGCAGAGAAAAAAACACATCACAGAAGAAAAAGGAAGAACAAACACAGGAAAGACAATGTTCGAATCTAAACATTTTAATAGGCCCACAGGAAACCACCTTGCTGAAAATGAGATGATTTTAGAGAGTACTGTGTAACATGACAGTGAAGCTTATGACTACTTAGTCTTGTATTACAGAAAGCTTCAAAGCCTTTCTAAAAATGCTGCTCACTTTTACAATACCAGAAAAGGTGCTCAAGTGTCTCCTCTTGACTGGAATATTTCAATTTTTACACTTGGTCAATTGACGCATTCCATGAATATTGCAAAGATAAAAGAAAATAACAGAGTTATAATGATGTAGTAACGTTGATTAGGTTAGGACCTTATCGTGACAACAACGTTTACATCTTATTCGCAGATAATCCACCAGAAGATTTTTCCAGAGAGGCAATCATAATTATAATCATACTTGTTGCAGTGATAATAATGACGTTGTTACTTATCATCATGATCACTATCATCTATGTTTGGCAGGCGTGAGTAGCTGTAAATAGCTATCCTTTTTACTATGGCCAACTCTCATTGTAGCTGCAATACATATAAGCTGTAAAACTTTGTTTGGAAGGTATATTTACAAATAATCTTTATGTGAAACTAGCGTCGCTCATGTAAAGTGTGTATCAAACTTAAATATGTTATTGTTATTTTCATGTAGATCATTGTGTTTGACTAGCCGACAACTTTGGTTATTTCTAATTCATGATGCCAACATGCTTTCATGTCGCTAGGTATAATGAGCATCAATAAATATCTCAACGCATTTCATGATGAAGATTAACATTTGCGTTTACCGTATTGAACTGTAAGTTGACAAACACACCATACCATGTATGCAGTACTAAATTACCTTACGTTTCATCAACTATTTTCGAAACACTCACGTACCCCTATGATTATCTTACTTTTACATTTAGCCGAAGATTGAAACCAGCAAAACGATACAAACAGAAACCAGCAAAGCATTCTCAAGTGAGTATATTGTATGACCATCAAAGAAATGATGCCATTTCCCTAATTTTACGTGAGCTTCGTAAATGTTTTTGCATTGTTGTTCTGTCTGTAGTCGTAATGTAAACAATCTGTTATGCAAGGATTTGTACATTATATCGCGTGTAAATTTTTATAAGCAAATAATAAGGTCAAGATTAGTCCCTTTACAACTGCCTGCAAATCAGTATGATCTCTGTAATCTTCCTTTCATTTAAAGGATATTCTTCTGTCTCGGTCATCTGGCGTGACTATTCCTCGTGCTTCACAAAATCCAATGAGATCACGTGCTCTTCCGGAAGCGCCTGAACCGAGGAGACTGGATTCAATGGAATATCCTAACGAGCAAGTTCATGATGATTATCTTGTTTTGCAATCGCAGTCCTGGATGCCTGAAAGGAAAACGTCAGATCGAGGCTTCGCCCATACGTATATGCGCATGCGTGATTACCAAGGCGATTACAAACGTTCCCTGGACAGTCTGCATCATCCATCGTCGTTACCGGAACCAGACTATGATTAGCGTCTTTCAGATGGAATCAAAAGAACTGACTGACCTTCCATCGCAATGTCAGTAATTAGGGAATTTGTTGTGAAGTCATTAACATTATTTTGTTAGAGACGGATAAATACAAGTTTGATGTAATCGCAAGTTAAGAACAATCGCATTGCCCTGTGTGAACAACTGATTCTCGGACTGTAATCAAATCTCCAAGGCGAATTGTTTGGAGTTCACTTTTGTAAATGCTAATTAAGAATGTTGTTTTAAAAATCATTGATGCAATCTTTGAATGTATTCATTTTAACTTTCCTTCTGTATATTTGTATGCGACAAGACATTTATGGCTTGTTATGTTGGTTTGTAATGTTTTGAAAACAAATCTGGTAGACTAGCAAAGAGCATATGAACAAGTCACTTTATCTGTGATTGCTTCGTTTTTGGTCTTTGGATTTTATCTAACCGAGAACAAAAATCAACACTGATTTACTTGGGATTGACAATATTTGACGTTAAAACTGCTCTTCATAGAGTTTGTAACAATCAGAATTCAACTACAACACGCATGTAAAGATTGCTGCGAAGTCTTTTACCTACCGCTGATGACGACATCTTTCGCCGTAAAGTGTCAAAGATCAATGGCCAACAAGTATTGCCGGCTCCTATGTGTGCAATGCGTTATTCAGAAGTTGTCTTCGTCAACTAATGCACTCATCTTTTATTTGCTGTAAAAATATGCGAAGTCATTTGCTGAGTGTCATAGTATTGTCACTTGCTAGAGTCGTGACTTTAAAATAATAGAATTGTAGGCGATATCAATAGACGACTTTTATGGACGAGACATAGTCGCCATACCCACGTTGTTACTCTCTTCATTTCTAATGTGAACAAAACGTTTTTTTCTGTACTCCTTTGTTATATATTCTATATAATTTGAATTCTATTAGACTCACATGTAAATGTTGAACGGTCATTAAATTCATTCACACGTTTACAAAAAAATTATCGAATGTGTCCCGTGTTTTTCCGATATCTACGAAGTCAGCGAATTGCATATTCCTTATGTAGTACTATTATTAATTCAAGTCTACCAACTTTAAAATGGCTCCCTGTCAGGAAATTTTCTCATTCAATGCCTTATTGAAACTTACGCTCGCAATATGTCACCTCAACTATCAATGATAATTGAGAATGAGAGTATGTTTGTAATACATACACCGATCTCATTATTGTCTGAGTGGCGAACGTTCAGAGCATCTGATTGTATTCTACGATTTTGCCATTCACTGTCGAGTTGCCATCTGGACTATGGTGAAACACTTATAATAATGCAGATTTACGAAAACACAAATTTTGAGGTATAACGTAGACAGCAGACATCACCATGACATGTAGATTGGATCTTCTGTAGCCAATTCGAGAAATGTTGCTTTCATAGAATATCAACATATTCTATTGACTTCAGCTGACCAATTTACTCAGCTTCTGTTCTCGTCATTTCGTTGTATTTCAACAGCCTGGAGTATGCTCACATGATCACACCTAGTTCATACACCATATGCCGCATTACACCCTACATTCCAATTAAACAGGGCACTGAACTTTTGACAATTCCTTAGCGTCTTATTTCGTCGTCACAAAAGGCATCCGATCGCCAGAAAACAATGATTTAGCTTTGAGTCTTAACCGAAAAGATGGCCTTGGGTTTTCTGAACAAAGTATAGTATGCTGGTATTTAGGACACTCAATGGTTAATAAAAGAGTGGAATGTTTAGGTTCCAAACAATTTGGAATAGTGTGAATTCGAATTGTGTCGTCAGTTTTACCATCAATGGCACTTCGATTAACAATAATGGAACTGTCTTTATGTACAAAGAAGATGTCAGCACCCTATTGTGTGTCATTGAAAAGGTATATTTTATGATGGACACTTCGTCATATCGAGGCTAGGCAAATCAGCTGTTCTCTTAGCGCACTTAGTAAGAGTCGGCGTGTCACCGTCAACATGCAGATGCTGGTGTACAATCATGACGTTAGTAAAGTACGCTTTGGTAAAAAACGGTAAGTTTTTGTGACAAGGATATGGGATGTTGTTAGCAAGTGTATGTGTCAGTACTTTCATCGCTGCTTAGAGACACCGTTCGGCAGCCTCTAATACTCAGCATTGACTAAACCCCGTTGAGCGTGTACAAAAGCGTATTAGTATTACATTACACTATACATCAATGAGGCCTGCAGAAGCACCCTTTCTGAAATTGACCATACTTGTTCTTTTGTAAGTGTTCATCTACCTCAGGATTTCCTTTGACCGCCATACTCAACAAAAACGTATCGACATGCTTTTGAAGACCAAGCAGCACAGGTTTTGGTGATAACCACAGCAATGCTTAAGTTGTGCATGGTGATCATCTAGTGGGGAGCTACACATGATATTAAATGATTTGTTTAATTGTGATAAATAAAGAGGAGATATTGTAAGTATAAGGAAATTATACTCTTTCTATAAAATGCTTTTTCCATAGTGGTCAAAATCATCTTACTGAATAATTCAATGATGATGTAAGAGTGACGTTAAAGCAAACTTTAGCATTTTTATCAAAAATCAAAATATCTTTCTTAAAGTTTCTTACTTTAGCGAATGTTGACGACAATCGCGTTTGATTATTCGCCTTCGATGTTACTGAAAATATTTTAGAAATCACTTCTGTCCATATTCCGTACGAGGCAAATGCATTAGGTCAATATTATCACCATGTGCGGTGACAACGGCATACTGCTTACCTCAGATAAGAGTGTACCTTGGAGAAATCATTATGTATGAACTGCAGATTGTGAGGTTTAATGTTTGACATTCTTGTTTTTAATTTCAACACGATTGGAACTTGTATGGGATAATTGGATGGTGAAGTAGTGTCGATTTAATCTTAAATGTAATCTCATCTGCTTTTCTTTTTATATTACACACTTGTTTTTATGAGTAATTTGCGATATTGCAACATTCAGCTATATGGCACCTAACACTTTTGAGAAATTTGCAAAATATGAAAATCCAATTATCCCAAATTAGTTCAAATCGTGTTTTTCACAGATTTTCAGAATTTCTATATCTTTGGAAAGTCTTCAAGTAAACAAAAGACCATAAATACCGAAGCATATTTTGTAATATTTGCAAGTTCATTTTATTTTCTTCAGTCTATGTGATATAGATTGCCTGACATAAGCTGTGAAATGAAATAGACACGGGTGAAAGGCATTGTATTATCTGCTGCAGTGACATCTTTGACAGCTGAATTGGACAAAGTGCAGAGTTGTCAATATCATCTGTTATGCTACCATCGACGCCCATCAAGACTGACGCTTTACCTAGCCTGCAAATCTGTAAAGACAACATTAGCCATATCAACAACAGGTGAGTATGAGCCCGCAACACGCAAACAACAAATTTGCACGTGATCCATGTGTTGTACAACTCATATTTTCTGAATAAAAACACCGTTAAGTATTACCTACATTAACTCTCTGTGATCCACTGTTTCGAATCAAAGCCATCGGACACAATTTTCGAATAATTTAGCTCTGTGCACAATTCCATGTTAGCCCATATAACTGCAAATAGAAAAGTACACAGATTGAGGAATACAACATCTAATTTGATTGACAACACGACACAACTGAAGTGGACACTACTGCAGGACCGTGAACAAGAGCGGGAGTAAACCCAGCTCACTGCGTAGTTCAGATATAAGGCTCACAGAAAGTGATACAACAACAAATATGTCGACTTCAAAAGGTAAGTAATAATGATTGCTAGTATGTCTTTACGGCTCGCTGAGTTTGTACCTTTAAATTTACAGGTACACAAAATACCCAGGTGAGTATTGCGTCACTTTCTGTGAAAATACACATTTTTCTTGGGCAAATGCAATGCATGTTTTTTTTCAAATTTAACTGTATATGTAATGCATTAACGGAAATGGGTACAGATGTAAGGAAGGAAACATCATGAGCATTCACCATGACAATTCATCGACACATGAAATAAACGCTACTGTAAAGCTTTCAACAACATTCGATGTGGCAACCCACACTAAAAGAAGAGTTTAACAGCGTGTGTGTTAACTTCCAAAGGTGAATTTAAACCTGAAGCGTCCATACTGTAAGTATTATAAACTCTTGTATGTTTTGAACATAACAACT
This sequence comes from Ptychodera flava, assembly GCA_001465055.1. Taxonomy (NCBI): domain Eukaryota; kingdom Metazoa; phylum Hemichordata; class Enteropneusta; family Ptychoderidae; genus Ptychodera; species Ptychodera flava. The sequence continues at coordinate 24,746 of LD351292.1, forward strand.
TGATGGTAGGTATCACCCATAATGGGTATCGTGATAACACATCCCTTCTGTGAAACGAAAAATGTGTATTCAGTGATAGATGTAACATCATATTTTCTTGTACTTGGATATTTGAAGTTCGCATATTCTATGGCACAGTATCCTAATCTATCCTAGGCATCAGTGTTAATCAAGATCCCCGATGTTAAAGAAAGAAGACACCAACGAAGGAACTTCTGTTTGGTCATTTGCAGTCGATGATACTATGTGCTGCATCGAAAGGACAAATACGGTGGTAAAGTAAATTATAAAAACCCACTGAACAAAAATACCATTCATCCCATGCACATGTATAATGACCGATGTTTTGTATCATTATGTAATCTTCTCCATGATTTCATTATTTACAAATGTAACATTTTCTCTGAAATGTCTCCTCTTGGCATGTTATTTGTACTTAATTTGTTGAATATCGTATAATTGAAGTGTACCGAAGTAAACATAGGCCATGGTGTGTTATTAATACTTCTTACCTTACAGCTAGATTTGGTGACACATTGTGATTTTATAGACACCCACGTCACCTCGCAAAAGCGTCTGGGACTCAAAGATATTGTATATTAACATCACTGATGTTTAATCTTGTTAACTGTTATTTATATTAATGTATGTTGTAATACCTAAGGTTTGAATGTATTTATCATTTCCATATAAGCAGTGTAATACCCAAGGTTTTAATGAATATCATTTTCATATAAGCAGTGTAATACCTAAGGTTTCAATGTATTTATCATTTCCATATAAGCAGTGTATAATACCTAAGGTTTTATATCATTTCCATATAAGCAGTGTAATACCCAAGGTTTTAATGTATATCATTTGTATAAGCATACCTAAGATTTTAATCTATATCATTTGTATAAGCAGTGTAATACCTAAGGTTTTAATGTATATCATTTCAATATAAGCAGTGTAATACCTAAGGTTTCAATGTATATCATTTCCATATAAGCAGTGTAATACCTAAGGTTTCAATGAATATCATTTCCATATAAGCAGTGTAATACATAAGGTTCAAATGTATATCTATATGTATGTCCTATTATTTTTATCAGTATCATATGTATCGCTTTGTCATATCAGAGTTTATTGACATTCAAATTAAGTATCTAGTTATGTTTGTTTTCGTCGATCATTTTTTCAATTTCAGTGTTTTCGAAATCATCCCATAATTTACAAACGAAGAGATCCGTGGCTGCAACGACATATGGAGCATTGGTAACCAAAACAGTTTTGCCAAAGACCAAAACACCTTCACTACACACCACTCAAGCCTTTGTAAAAGACTCTTCCACACATAGTATTACAACGACAACAATTACTGAAAGACGATTGAGCTCAGTGACAAGTTCGACACCGACACTAACAACAAGATCAGGTATATCAGTGATTTGAAATGTAATAAATTACTTTCATTTCCTTTGGGAAGTTTTTGCGAACATAACTATGATAACTCTAGAAATCAACACGAGTGTTTGAAAAGTTTTTTGTTTTCAATAGTAAATCAAAGTTATCAAAAGCCTATAACATATGAACTTTAGTTGATGCAATATTACTTAAAGCTCTTCAGTTATTATTAAAATGACTTGAGTCACATTTCACGTTCTTAGCTTACGTTGCATAACATTTCAGTTAGATTAAACGCTAATTACATAGTCAATATAATGTTACATTTTACAGCTATATGTGAAGGAAGTCTTTGCTTGAACGATGGAAGATGTGTAGCAGAAGATGCTTATTACGTTTGCTATTGCCTAGATACCTTTATTGGCCTACAGTGTGAAACAGGTAGATAAGACATTATCATGTTACTCTATTGTTATCGAACGATTGGTTTCTCATTGATATAATATAGATTTTCTCTTCAAAGAGAACAAAGGTACACAGTCACTATTTCACTATATCGAGCATGTCCTGCTACAAATTATCATAAGAAACATAAGATGCAAACCTCGGGATTCTGGTGCGATAGTATCAGACGAAAGAGAAGTACTAATTCTATGTAAAAGCTAAACTTACGAGGATACGCTGATATTTAATTGGTCATTTAATAAGAAATGCCTCTTACCGATAAACTGATATTCGCATTAATAAAAAAACTGACGTCTATAGTTTTCTATTGGTGACAATGTTTTTTAAATTGCCTTTTCAGAGTATCAGGAGCCTATAATAGTTGAACAAGGATGCAAAAGTCTCACATTTACAGAAGGTATTTTACTTGTTAACCCCGTGTTCCAAATTTCCTCTATCGTCATGAATCCAGACACAGTAAGGGAATACATACTGGAGCCTAACACGTACGGTTCTACCTTCATGGTACAAAGTGATACAGGTGCTCTATATGTAACACTGCAAACATTTGATTACGAAACTGATAGTTATTATGATTTGAAAGTACGACTACTTGGAGCAGATGATGCTTCATTCGTCACGCTGTCAATAAACATCATTGATATCGATGAACACAACTTACACTTCATAAATGAACCATACGAAAGCGTTGTGATGGAATACTCACCTGTTGGGACTCTAATTGCCGTACTAGAAGCTGAATCTGATGCCAGCGCTCGCTTATCATACTCCATATCAGGATCAACAACTGAAGAACTTGCCTATTACATGTCTTTATTTTCTATGGATACTGATGATGGTACGATTACCGTCAAACGTGTCATAAACCTTAAGGATGTTGAAGATGATGAGTATTTGAGACATAACACACTAACCATACCTGTCAGTGTTTCTGACGGTGTAGCAACTGACTCTTCCACAGTTTCTGTTCAAATTGAACCTTTACTCGTAAAATACACAAACGCAAATGACAGTAGATATTATCTCAACTTGCCCGAAGATACTGTCGCCGGCAAGCTCCTCTTCAATCTTATACCAAGTGATCCAGGCTTTGAAAAGGAGGACTACGAATACAAAGTCGTCGGAGCGAGTGCATATGACAACTTTCCGTTTGCAGTGAATGCAGATACGGTACGAGTATTCTATGTGCTTTATGCAATGACGATTTACACGTCATAGTGATAATATTTTATTTTATTTAGGAGCCGAATCCATTCATGAATGGAATCTGATCGCGGCATTTGCCGTGTAAACTTTTGAGTCGAGCCCTATAGGATAAGTGTGAAATATTATCACACTTTCAAGAAAATGCTCGTGAAAGGGACACACTTTGTGATTTCAACGTTCATAAAAATGTAAACGACTTTTGTTTTCCTTTCTTGAACCATCTCATTATCGCAAACTAGTACAAATCGGGCTTTTGGCAAATCTTATTATCAATATTAAAGAAACAAGAATGTGCTCAGGGAAAATTATCAAACAAGAACGTGAATCTCAGAATTACAAAGAACAGTATAATGCTTAGTCATCTTAGGTGATTTGTTCCATTTTATCCAGTATGGACAATACTAAACATAATCAAACTACGTGCACTGTGTTCAGTAACATGTCTTGTCTTTCTGATCCTTGTCCTTTACCAGGGAGAAATGACGACAAATTATCCAGTAGATCGCGAGATGCAGGAAGTGTATTTGTTCTCAGTTATAATCCTTGAAATTCAATGTTTGACGGGACGAGAGGTAGGTACGGCGGAACAAGCTTTATTATATTTCCGCAGCATTGAAAAAAATGCCCAGTTTGCCATCGTTGGCTGCTTGGTTTTTTCAAATATTGTTACGCATACATTTTTGCAAAAATTCATAGCAATGCAAGTCTAATACTTTTTATCTGTGACATATTCTAATCACAGCAGAGAGTTCAACTCATCATGGCACGATTGCAATAATTTGCAAGCTTTACCTTTTTAGAAATACACAACACATTTGATACAATAGAACCGTCGAACGCTAAAAATAAAGTAAAATTTGTAAAATGTCTATACAGAAAGCATTGGTAATGATCGTAACTTTACTTATAAATCGCCATCATTTTACGCGGGCTACAACACTAAACAGTGTGGATATATACTTTCTGTTTCAGCCGTACTTTGAAATAAGGATTGATGACGTCAATGACCAAACACCCTTCTTTCTAGAGTCAACGTACACTGCGACTATTCAAGAGGATGCTGGCAGTTCTGGTGAAATGCAACCTCTCGTTGTCGTAAGTATATATATCAAATTTCTCCCAAAGTAAAGAGTCCGGATCTTCCATAGTTCTTTTACCGGTTGTATGATGCCATGCGCATTAGGGTATACAAAGTGTATGTTACTCGTAGAACTGTTTAGCTGTAGGGTAAACGCAGGGTATGTTACTTACAGAACACTATGGCAGGTTACACCCTGGCCTACATTTTCGTCGCCGATGAATGAAAATCCACGATGTATTTTTTGGCATTGCAATTTTGTGTCATTTTCGTATTAAAAAAACCGTTGTACAACCGAAATTTAGTACACTTCTGTTGTTTGAGTGTGTACATGACGTTTGATACAGCCACAGCGATGCATCGTGGGATAACCGGGAAAGGTCAATTTTAAAGATTTACGTTTGTGGCATCGTTTCTCTCATAGGCACCTCCGATCACTGCAAAGGATCATGACATTGGAATCAACGCAGACATAAGGTACTCTCTTACTGGACAAGGAAGTGAGTCGTTTATCATAGACCCTAAGAATGCTACTGTGTGGACAAAAGAAAACCCTAATATCGACTATGAAAATACCACTATATATCACCTGAAAGTGACGGCAACTGATTTAGATGGCTCTGTAGAGGGTTTGTCGAACACTGCCGACTTTATTATTAGCATTTCTGACGTGAACGACAACAAGCCTATCTTTTTCAAGTCATCTTGGAATATAGTAATCATGGAAAATGTACCAATAGGAACAACTTTGGACACAGTCTATGCTAACGATGCCGACTCCGGCTTAAACGGAGAAGTCTTATATAATATCAACAGTGGAGGAAATGGACGATTCAAAATCGACCTGACGACAGGGAAATTGACCACACTCTCAGACATTGACCGAGAAAGTGAACAGTTTTACCATCTGACAATCGCTGCAAGGGATCAAGGATTTCCAGTACAGGTATCAGAAGTCGATGTCTACATAACAGTTGAGGATGAAAATGACAACCCTCCTGTATTCAGTGAGCAGTTTTACATTGAGCATGTGCCAGAAATAACAAATCCTGGAAGTCTTATAGCGACAATATCTGCTTCCGATTTTGATGAAGGAATGAATGGTGAATTTAATTACCAAATAGTTGAGTATTCGTCACAGTCAGCCGGATTATTCACCATTGCAAGCGACGGAGGTATATATTTGATGGCAAGTCTTGATAGAGAGACTGCAGATACCCATTCACTGCAAGTCGGTGCTGTTGACGCTGGTACGCCAGCGTTGAGTTCTTCTGTCAGAGTCACCATCGTAGTGGATGATAACAATGACAATAGTCCAATCTTCTCACAATCACTATACACATCGACTGTTGTCTATCAACCGACAATACCCATTGAAACAGGCACTCTTGTAACTGTCGTCATAGCAACTGACGATGATGTTGGAACAAACGCAGATATTACTTACAATTTACAGCCTTTTGAACATGGTGACCACTTTGAAATCTCGAGACACGGAGTCATCAGAATTAAGGACCTCTTTTATCCTTCTAGAGATGAAATTTCATTCAACGTGACTGCTACTGATGGCGGTATCCCACCAATTCAAGATTCTGCAACGATAGATGTATTGTTTCTACAATCTTCATATCAATTCAATTTTAATGCGACTATGTATCACTTCAGTGTTAGAGAAAACCAGGCAAATTCCATGATTGGAAGAGTGCATGCTATGAGTGAACTCTTAAGTCATCTTGTGTATTACCTTCCGTTTGAGGTTGACGGCATTAATCTTAATAACGAAACGGTAAGTTCATTAATTTCCGAAATGTTTCGAAAATTTATGAACTTGATTCAGTACTGTCATGTGGTTGCAATATTTCATTTGTTGTCTGTTTCGTAAGCATTAATTTGAAATTCTACTTTTAAAAATGACATTTTTCGCTTTTTTTGTATCAGGGCCTCCTATCGACAACGGCGCCTTTGGATAGAGAAAGTAACTCTCAAATTGTATTCAGCGTGTTGGCCAAACATGGCGATGGGACAGATGGATATGCATTTGCTACAGTAGGTCTTTCTTTTTCCCCCCCTCTCCTCTCTCTCTCTCTCTCTCTCTCTCTCTCTCTCTCTCTCTCTCTCTCTCTCTCTCCGTTTGCTTTTGATGTCATTGTTTGTCCTTTTCTCTCGAACACATTTGTTTGAAAAATGTCAAGAAAGATGATATCAATGAATCACTATTATAACCTTGACATTTTCAAAATATTTGTAGCTTAATATCAAAATTTTCACCACTTGTAAAAATATATGCAGTTGAGAATGAAAAGGTCAAGTACCAGAATATGTTGAGAGGGAGAGACAAGCTCATGTTTCATTTAAATTGGCATATCATTCATTAAATCAATTAATGAACAAGTTACAAAAGCGATACATTCCAAAGCTTAAGGTGTTGCTCTGTGACACTTGACAGCTTGGCCACGATGTTTGCTGCGTTGCAGATGGGTCTTTTTCCTTTTAAAAGTTTGCAAACATACGAATTCTCGTTCATTGTTTGTCATAAACAACGCAGGACATAGAGTCAATGTTGCAGAGCAGGGTACTGCTCATGTCCGAAGTCCAACACGCTGTGTGAAGAAGACAAAGAGTCTGCAGCTGACACACGTAACAAAAACTTAAAAAACTCAACCTTACAGTCATTGGATCTTTAGGCATTAAATATTGCCGTAGCAACGTTTTCATGCCCACTTTTTGTTTTGCAAAGGTGAACATTACAGTAGAAGACGAGAACGACGTAGCGCCTCGCATCGTCTTCCCATCGGAACCAATCTACTTTTTGACCATTCCGGAAAACACGCCTGCTAAGTCCTTACTGACATTACAAGCAGAGGATGATGATTACGGATCTAATGCCAAGATTGAATTCAGCATCCTTGATGGCTACAAAGGTACGAACGACCTGTAATTTTGACATTAATGGAGGATCAAATTTTATCTTCATGAAAAACTAATCATGGAAATATTTAATACTAAAATATTGGGTCGCTATAAACTGTTCTAAATATAACAACAGACAGATATACATGTTATCGGATAGTAGTGCAGGGATTACTTCAGAATAAGAGATATAGATACATCCAATGGAAGTAAGTAGAATGTATTGTCAGCATTAAATATTAAAACGGATATTGTTTATGTCGTTACAGATTATTCTTTTGATATTACCGTATCGGGAGCATTGTGGGTAATAGACGTAGACAGAGAACGTGATGACTTATATGAACTTGTCATTATGGTGAGTGCAAAGCTTTTTGCATTGTTCCGATAATAGTCGAATTTTTAAATATAGAAAAGGCCCAGCCCAATGCTCATAAATTAAATTATGACTTGTGAACGTATGTGCATGAACAACTGGTGATACAAAATCAAAGTTTGCTGTGTCTATGTACGTTCCTTGAGTTTCGCGCGCTCAAGCGATTTTAAGATAAGACACATAAATCAATTAGTATTGTAACCCGGTCAAGTTCATGTGACAAATCCATGGCCCTTGGAAATTACACTTTGAATGAACAATTCATGTGGAAGTAATTACGTTTATCAATTAATTTCTGACAGGCTAGAGATAGTGGTGATGTCCCTCTCAATTCAACAGTGTCAATTATGATCGATGTACTTGATGTAAATGACAACGTTCCTATCATATGGACAGGATCAACCCTGTTAAATATTCCAGAGAACAGTCTTGAGGGAACACTGGTAAATATATCTGCATTTCAATATTCAAATCACTTCGTAGCAATGTTCGAAATGAAGCGTTTATATCAGATATTAATAATTTCCTCAGTGGTTTTCTTAACTACCACGAAAGTCGTAACTCGAAAAAATCTCTCCTCTATTAAACACTTTGAAAATTATACTGAGAACGTTTGTGAAATGTTTACAATGATACAAATTTGTTCTGATTCAAAGTGCGGCATAAGTTGCATTTACTGTGCACACGTAAGACTGCCGGTAGATACAACAGCGGTAATCTATAATTAAGTTCGGTGATTACGCGTGAGTTTTTGCTTCACTCAATTATCTCAGAGCAAATATAGGTTATCATATCAATAATTATCCGGCCTTTACAATGATTAAAAGTTGATTGATTGCCAGCAATATTAACTTCCAGGTAACCATTATACAAGGATCTGACGATGACATCGGTGAAAACGCCGTTATAATTTTCAAACTACAAGACGACTCAAATGGAACGTTTTCGATTGACGGTGAGTTATTGCTTTCATCGACACACCAAGTATAGACGAACGTCTGATATAGTATTTTACGCACAGACTTTGAAAAAATTGTCAAGACGAAGTTAATATTCCTTTTATCAACAGAGCTTTCAGGATCGGTTCGCATCGCCAAGACAATAGACAGAGAAATGAAGGACGCCCATACTATCATTGTAGTAGCACGTGATAACGGTACTCTGAGCTTATCATCGTTGCCTTTAACCATCGATATACAAGTTGAGGACATCAACGACAACGCACCACATTTCCAAGGTCTTCCGTATGTGGCTAATATTAGAAAAGATTCACCGCCAGAAACCTATGTAATGACAGCCAGCGCAAAAGATGCTGACGTCGGCAAAAATGCAAACTTGACGTTTCGGTTAACAAGTGAGTACCTAGACTTGAATTTGAACTCGCCTTTTACAATGATATTAAAGTGGCACTCCCACTTGGTAACATTTTTAAAACACATTTTTTAATGCCAACGGTCGATATTTGACGTGGCGACTGCGCGCGGATCACGAGATATTGACAAAGCATATCCTCAAAAAATTAAAAGTTTGAATTCCGGTGGCCCACCTAAATTCATCTTCCAAACATCGAACGTTCGGCACTGGGGCCATTGTCAACTAAGCTATGGAGTGCGAGTCTATGCTAACGCTGCTGTAGCACTTGCGTCGGTGATCGGTCATGCCCTGTTGGGGAAAGCCGCATCTTACTGACTTGGAGAAAAAAACGGATAACAAAGTTTGCTGATTCCACCAGAATTCGCATAGGTGATTAGCACAGATACGTGCAGAACACGCGGCGGCCGCTATGTAACGAACCACGCGTAACTGTGTGGCAGACGACAAAATGTGGTCATCAGAGGCGGCTAATATTTTACACGTAAAAACTGATATCTATGTGGTATTGGTTAAAAATATAATACAACTGATTGAGAATAATGAAAACGACAAAAACTAAGGAGACGTTTTACAAAATACTTACTAGAAGTGAAGGCATAATGCTGTATATAAAGTCTTCGCAGTGGGAGGTAAAATTGCGTCGTTAGAACTTATTATGGACTCCCTAGAATATCGTCAATCAGCACAACAACAAACCTTCGGGAAATTTCGGGCCAAAATCAGAAACGATCGTAGAACTTCGGGATGTTAAAATACGCTCGGGAAATGACATGTTTTTATCGATATCTCGCGATCCGCGCTCAGTCGCCACGTCAAATATCGACCGTTGGCATTTAAAAACGTGTTTTAAAAATGTTACCAAATGGGAGTGCCTCTTTAAGAAGAAACACACAGTTCTCGATGTACTATTTCAATTACTTTAATTTACTTTCAAAGCAACCAATCAAGCTGCAGTATTCACTATTTAATTGTGTTCCATCACTTTGTATCTGACAGAGTTATAAAGAATTTTTATGGCGACATGCATGGAATAGGGATCTGTCTGTCATTCTGCAAAACACAGTATTATATAATACCTTGTATCCCTAGGTTTTGGAGATTGCATGGAAGATCTCTTTGAAATCAATCCCATCACCGCCGAGATACACACAACAGACTTCCTATACGAAGTATCATCATTGTCTTGTCACATCGATATCGTCTGCATGGATGATGGCGACCAACCACTAATGTCCACTACCGATGTGAGTGATTATTGGCACAAACAAATGTAGATACATGTGCAAATGAAATTATTTACTGACAGAAAAACGTTTTATAAGAAGGGAAATGACTCCATTTTGGCACTAAATAATTCATTCAGAATGAAACAGATCCTGGATAAACCTCTAAGTACAGCTTTGGCGTAATCTTGTCTCGCACTTTTCGATTCAGTATTCTTCAACATCGATCAAATATAGAGAAGTAGAATTCTCAATATTGCTCGTTTGAATTAAATAATTATTTTTGAAAGACAATCTTGTGTACAATATTTTCTGTAAGTTGTCAGTGAAAATGTATACGTTATCTTAACATTTTGCTTTTTTGCATTGTGTGTAGCTTGTAGTCAACATTGTGCAAGTCAACCGCCCACCCAGGTTTGAGTCTAATACGTACAAGGCGTTTATCTATGAAAATGCTGGTATCGGAACAAGACTTCCCACTCGCCAAGTCGGTCGGCCAATGGCCACCGATGGTGATGAAGGGTCCAATGCAGTAATTATATATGAAATCATCGCAGGCAACGAGGATGGTAAGAAACCTGTCGTCTATTTGCAAAACGTAAGCTATGACCGAACAGAGCCGAAGTGCCTTGTGTTGTACTACTTGGGCGAAATAATATCACATGTGTGAGAGCAGAAAGTTTTAAGCACGACATCATATTATCCAGATATATCTGAGTATGTTTCGTGTTTTGAAAATTATACTACATATATAAATATACAAATTTCAATTTATTTAGTCAGATTATACCTTCGGAGATAAGCTTTTTGACCTGCTACGAGAATTCCCTCTCATTTTCTCCGTTAACTATCGGACAATAGAGAACCAAAGAAATCAAATTGTACAGTATAACATTAATTCGAATTAATGGATTGTCTCATAAAAATCAATGAATGTGTTACAGGTTTATTCCAAATGGATCCAGGCAGTGGCGAAATGTACGTTCAGCAAGAGTTGGACAGAGAACGTATCGAGAAAGTGACGATCGTCATCGAAGCTCACGATGCTAACATGTTCGATCGACAATCAGCGACAGCATTACTTATCATCACGATCGGTGACGTCAACGACAATGGTCCGAAATTTAAAGATTATATAGAGAAAGTCGTTGTACCGCAGGTAAGATTTATTGTCTCTTGATGATTACGTTATCCAAAGCCATACAAAATCTTACCTTGAATATTTCTTTATTAAACTTACGCGCTTTGAAATATTTGAAAATAAACGAAATTAGGTGAAGAATTTTCTTCTCAACCTCGATCACAGTAAGCTAAATACAATTGTCTGCTATACCTGTCTCATAGGGATCACTATCCAAATAATTCTCTGTGGGATACAAATTCACAAAAAACGACACCCAGCGTAGACATCGCAGTCAAAACCGCCCCGGCTAAATCCCCACCCTTAAAAAAGAGTAGTTCAATATGAAACTGGGTTGTACGACCCCTCTACACGCTGTAGAGTTCATGAAACACACACACACACACAAAGACAAACAAACACACATCGCTCACAAACTTTATCAAAGTGATGAATACATCGCTTATCTGGGCTAAAAACATAGTATATGTCGATCCGTCTTGCTAATTATTTCGTCGAACAATAATGAACTAATACTTAGATAACATTTAGTTTAAAGTATGGCGAGCTAGCTTTTCACTTAAACGTATCACTTCAGTTCTCTTGATGAGCGTTTATCGCAATCTCTACACACACTTCTAAATTTGTCTATCTTCAGGTACATACCTAACTCTACCGCTGTTTGCACACGGTACGAACTCTTAACATCGTACTTTTACCAATTTAATTTCAGATTTCTGAGGCTGGACATACTGTCGCTGTGATGGAAACCAGTGATCCTGATTCATATCTGTATGCCGAATGTCGCTTTAGCATCATGGTCGTTACAGACCTCGGAAATAGGCTGGACTCGTCAAAATTTTTCGAGATTGATGAAGATAGTGGCACCATAACCACCACAGAAAAATTGTATTATTTGAATTTTCTGTCTACCATCAATATCCAAGTAAGTTGTAGTTCAGTCTGACCGAAAGTTTTTTATTGTCACATCGAAATTGATCTTTTGTCATGTCCATGCTCATACCTGTATTTAAATATTATAGTGTCTACATACTTTATAGTGTCTACGTATTGCGCAATTAATAGTAGCAGTAGCAGGGCTATGAAATGTTCAGAATTGTTCCCCTTGAAGAAGTTTAATCGTTAAGGGAAATAAAATCAAACAGATGAATACTGTGTTAATGAAGAATATAAATTCTCCTAGTATGCAATACCAATAGTTGTAGTAAACTATAAACTGCGCCATTTGGCTATATAAGATCAAAGCATCATCACCATTGACACCAGGCCAAACTTGGTTTATTGTCATTTGACCTCATATGCATATTTTATTGTCGCCACAGCTCATCGTCTCTGCTGAGAATAAGGAACCAATGGCTCCAGGGTCACCAGAAAATAGAAGAGATTATGCACGGATTATCGTGAACTTTAAGCACTCTTACACACCCAGATGTGGCCAGGGTAAGAACGATTTACATGAGTGTATGATCGTAACCTTGATGTTTCCGTCAAATTGAGTAGAAGGAAGTGACCAAACATGTAAAACCAAACAGTGTATGCCTACACCTTTCGCAGTAGATTCGGCATCGAGTATGAAAGACAAGGAATGAATGACGTCATTACATTTTAATTTTTCTTATCAACAGTACCTATATCTTGCTCAAATTTAAGTTGAACAACGTTTGCATGTGAAGAAAAAGAATCTGTGTCTATGAACTTTCATGTCAGTGATATTGTCAGTGTTAACCCAATGTCAGGCCCCGAGTCCATCAAGTTGACAATGCTGTGAATACAAAGTACGAGGAGGAAAACGTTTAAAATAATAATAATAATATCATTCAAATTGTACCCTTAGATGAATACATTGTAAATATCAGAGATGAAATCAACTCCGAAAGCAGCTTGAACATCACAATTGAACCAGGGAATACAGCAGAACCAAAGCCTGAGCTTATGTATGCAATAAAGTCAGGGAATACTCAGGTATGTAGTTTTGTCGTCATCATTCTCTTATCACAATTTGTTCTTATAACTGATTGATAAATTCCTTCCATTCCTAAAAGCAGACATACTCTTTCACTATTCCTATATATTTACATATATATATACATTGTGTCAAAGGCATTGCAAAATTATGTAGGCGTTAAATGATCAAAAAAAACTATTAAGCAAGCGCTTTTTTGTTTCGGGGTTTTATCCTCAACTGATGAGAGCTTAGGCATGTTGTCATTCACCTTGTCCTTTACTCACCACTTTAACTTTGCAGGGTGCTTTTCGCATTCACCCTCAAACCGGAGAAGTATTTGTAGGGGAGACTACTCGAACATTTTACAACTTGACCATTTCAGTCCGAACAAGAGAGAGAGACATTTCCGACGAGGAAGGGTAAGCTCTTCATGCCATTAATACGATTATTTGACAAAACTCATTAGATACGAACGGAATTTCGATTGAACATTACATTCTGAACTTACCTTATAAGTGTTTTATCTAAGCATATTTA
>LD351292.1:77551-100471 GCA_001465055.1 Ptychodera flava
CGTAATCTGTTATGTTTACTGTAAAGAAAAGACATTTACTAGGTGTTTAGTTTTTAATGTAGACTAAACCTTCTTCTTATGGACGAGTTCATCTGGAAGTACATCTGGAAAATGACACTTTTGTGTATTATGTCACTTAAACAAACGGTCTGATAGTAATTGTGTTTGCTCATTTTATATGAAGTCAGGGCATTCGGTGGGATTGTGAGTTCTTGTGATTTCTGAGTGTATTGTCTGTATTATAATTTGTTGTTTTGGAAATAGACTCTTTAAACGTTTTCTTAATTTCAAACCACTTTTCAGTCAGGGCTTCTTTGATTCTTTTAGTTTTGATGTATGGACTTCATTGTTGTGAAAAATAGACTCTCTTCTTCGGTTTCATTTGCTACTATTCGTTCCACTTGCCTTCTTGCTTCACGCACTTTTCCTCCGATGATATGTTCTATTTTCCGTTTTTCGTTGTGTCGGTCTTGTCCGTTTTTCACTACAGTATGTCACGTTCTGTGTAAAGTCATTTTTGTTTTTGCATGTTCTAATGTTCCCCAATGTTTCACTTTTAATGAAGCCCTTCAATGTTGCCGTAGTGTGACATGGCTTTCTGTGTTTTAACTGGATTGTAGCAGTTGCTTTTGTGTATTCCGCTGCCGAGAATTTTCTTTGTTGTGTCGGTGACCTTTATAATAGACAATTTGGCCCGAATATGTTATTTCTTGATAAGAGTTTCAACCGAAAATTTAACAGTTGATGCATTTTGTCGAAGATGTTCGATTTAAATTCATTGAGCTTGTGTTGCATTCGAATAAAGAAATATTCCATCTCAGAATGTCAGCCAAAAGATATTTGTTACCCATGTTGCTGTATCATTCTTATTTCTGTATCGTGAAATGCAATATCAGCTATATCCAGTCAAGCTGGAGACCCCATACAGCAACGTCCCACATATTTGTTTTCAGAATTCATTGTTAAATTCAAACCTGTTGTTTCTATAATTTATTTCTAGCATGGCTGGCATATATTTTTTGTGGTTTTCCGATCATGCAATCGTTTCGTAACGTTTCCAGATTTAATGCTTTGTTGACTGAGTCAAATGCTTCATTATGTGATGTACTAGTACTTCCATTTACTCTCTGTCTAATGTTACCAAAGTCGCATTGCTTAGAAATTTGATTTTCTCAATTTTCTCTATAAATATGTTTGTGTATGTTATGTATTTTTGTTGTATTTCCACGTTTGTTTCGAAATGTTAAAAGTTAAGACTTCAGAGTCCACTTATCGAGCGTTGTATGAACTTTATGCTTCGTGATCGAGTTTTGTATATTTTTGGCAGGAGGTATGAAAGTGGTGTCTGTATTTACTGTTTAATAGATTAAGATATTTATGTGATAATCGATGTGTTTTTTATCGTACATTTTGTTGTTAGGTTGTTTATTTCTTCTGTTCGTTTTGTGCCTTCTGTTGTTAACTTTGTGTAGTATCGCTGTTCTCTCAATTGTTGGTGACATTTCCTTATGTTATCATCAGCATCTAGAGCTATTGTTTGTCAAATGTTTGATTGCTATCTTCTTATTCTTAGATAGAATTTTCAATGCCTTGCATTCTGTAAGCATCATGTGATCCTTGGTTTTTAAAGAGGATTTTCACAAGTGTCAGTAACTTAGCTTTCAAGAAGTTTTCTAAACATTATGTTTTCTGTTGTCCTGTGGTCCATTTTGATTTCAATATAAATGGGAATTTCATGATTTGTTTAAGTCTCACAATATACCGAAGTGTCATTTTTCCAGATGTACATGTTTGCATCGCGTAACAGTTGGATTTTGTGTTGCTGATAAGGTGTTTGAATGAATTTTACGCCTTTGCTAAGCATATAGTTTTCATTTTTATAAGTTTATTTAGTGATAAGATTTTTATGAGTCTGACATTGTTTGCAACAATGCTAAGTTTAATTTGTGTGTATTGTTATTTTTGATCAAATTATTTTTGTATATGCATTTTTATTAGCGCTATTTTGGCTATTTTGTTTATTGTAGTTTAGCTATTATATATGATGACTCCTTGCCTTTCATCTAGGGGGTCTTCTAAAGATGCACTCATCCATAAGAAGGGAATTCAGTATAAATAAAAAACTAAAGATTTTGTGAACGTCTTTGTAAATAAAAATCCAGTAAACATTATATACAGAGTACATGTTTTGACAAAGTACAATATTAAACATCCATACAAATTACAAATAATGCCGTACACAGATGAATCCAATGTTACTTTCAGTAAGAGAATATATTCGGACGACTAACAACCATGTTTCCATATACAGAAAAATCACAACATTATTATAAAATCGCATGACTTTCTTACCTCTCAATAGTAAAAGCAAATCAGCATATACTTATGTAAATCCATTTTAAGACATAAAAGTAAGTCTGCCTATTCGCTTTCACGTTTTTTTCTTCAAAATACAGTATATTTATGGGGTATTTTAACACATTCAGGTACCACAAAACACCTATTAAAATAAACTTTAATTCTGAAATGGATAGTTACTATAACTTAATTTGTAGCATACTTTTCACATTTCTTAAATATAAATGTCTGAGGACTTAGCAGTTTCTTCTTGATAGATTCGCAGTGCTAAAAATTATACCAGAATATTATTTATATTAAAACCTATTAAAAATGGGACATTAATTTGGCAGCCATATTTAATTTATGCAAATTATCAACGCGCCTTTTTAAAATATTGAACCACCAAAAGTGTTCCTTCATCCTAAAGAAATATATTTAAACTTTAAAATCACTGAAGCAGCTTATTTAATACGTAGTGTATGACCTCAAACATACTTTGTAGGTAGGTTGGCCACCATATTGGATTTATGCAAATTACCACAGTGCCTACTCACACCATTGTATCTCCAAAATTGTTTGTCCGTGCCAAAGAAATATACTTCTAGCCTTAAAATCACTGAAATAGCTTGTTTAATACGTGCTATAGGACCAAAAATGTATTTTTTAGGAATGTTAACCGCCATATTGGAATTATGCAAATTAATGAAGTACCTATACACAACACAATATCTCGAAATTGATCCCCCGTGCCAAATAAGTAGTGTCAGACTTTGAAATCACTGAAATAGCTTGTTTAACATGTGATATATGGCCAATTATGTTATTTTGTAGGACGGCTGGCAGCCATATTTGATTTATGCAAATTAGACATATTTCCCCAAGGTAGATTCGAGTAAACTTTTGATATGTTGTTCTGGGTACCTCTCAAAAATGCATTCTGAAGAAAACAATTCTGTTGCAATTTGTGGTGGGTTGGGTGCCAAAATCTCGTAGATTGACTGGACTATGACGACTTGGATCGGGATTGACGAGTTGACACTGGTGGAGACCGGTGGTGACGGCCCGTCGTGGCCATGTACTAAGTCTGGAACGCAGTGGGTGGCATCAAACTGAACTTTTCGGGCTTGCGAAGATCGTAAGCCCTTGATATTTTGAAAGCCACGACACTTCCTAGAATAGGAACTACTGTTTCGACCTTGTTGTGGCCTTCACTACATAAATACATTTGAAAATATTTCAATAACTATGCTTATAGTACTACGACTGTCAGGCGCTAGCGCGGTGAAGCCCCCTTGCCATCCGAAGGCAGACTTCCTTTGGTGTCGGGACAGCGCGAGACAATGATTGACAAGTTCATGTGACCAAATGCGTATGTTTGATTGGTTAGGATGGCATTCAGTGTATCAAAATTTGAACTTGATCGGATTTATTAATGAAAGTATCCAGTAAGCATTTGCATATCTTCAGGGCGATGGACCGTTTCACTCATGGAATTAAAGTAATCCAGGGAAACAAAACCCAGATCGTGACAATATGTTTGCAATCCTCAACTATAATTTTTATACATCCATATCAAAAGAAATATAAGAAGACGTTCATGTGATAGATATATAATCCCTCATTTTTCTTTGTTTGACGTCATCGTATAATCGTATACAATGACGTCAAACAGATAAATATTTCATGGGATTATATATAAAAATCAGGCTACTAGCAACCAATATAGTCCCTCTTTTGTCTTTAAATATGGAGGCAAAAATGAATCACTTCAAATCTAATTTAGCTAATATCTCAGCACGTCCAAGTTTCAGCAAAGCAATATGATTTCAGTCGAATAAAACATGAAAAAATATGATTCTAAAATAAATAAAGGCAAACTGGTTAGCGATTTACATCCACATAATTATTTACATCTGTCACTTGGTTGGTTGTTTATAAACACTTTAATGTCGTTTTCATGTCATATGAATGACATAGCATTTACACTTTCATGATATGAGATAGCTAGAAGATACGATCAAAATAACATGGATGGAAATTCCGAAAATATTGATGTTCAATGACTTACTATGCGGAAAAATTTAGGAAAGATTGAATTCCGTTAGCTGAACACTGGGATTAATAAAATAATTTTTTATCTTCTGATACTCGTATTTTTCCTGTAGGTGTTAAAGCCCAAACGCCTGGTGAGTATAGGATAATGAACATATTTCTTTAAACGGTCAAGGAACATATTCTCTCTTTCTGGCTTGTAGTTTTTGATAACCTAAAAGAAAATAAATACTCCATTAACGTTACGTTTGAATTAAAATAACGCATACTATGATTTGTGTCACTATGACCTCAGCATACTTTAGGCCCTAGATTGGAGTTTTTAATCGCTTTCCTTTACTCTTGCACCTGCAATTTAGATTTAAGCAAATTATCTTTTGCACAATAATACTTTATCATGATTTTATATTGTATATTTCAAATCTGAAGGAACAAAACCAACGATGATGTCATATTTTATCCCTTTGTTTGTCTTGATATACAAATACTCGTATTCTTTGAACTTACAAACTACGGAGAGTATCTTTGTCAGAAAAATAGTTTAACTTGGTCATGATATCGTCAATGTTGCCATACTAGATTTATCACGCTTTTATTTTAACATTTATTACTCAACACTAGCTTGCCTCGCCGACGAAGAAGCTTTCAGTGGATCGTGTTATTTCGTTGAGAGTTTTTACGACGTCACAAGGAAAGACTTTGAAGAAGCCACTGCAGAGTGTGCAGTACGCGGAGCCTATCTGGTGGCGATTCAAAACGATGAAGAGAAGACGTTTTTGTCCGATCATTTAGCAAACCACAATAAGAACGGTCAAAATGAAAGATACTGGACATCTGGAACAGACAAACACACCGAAGGAACTTGGAGATGGGATTCTGGACATGTCTGGTCTTATGATGGAATGTGGAATCCACTATCCAATCCACCCAATGACGGAGAATTCGCTGGCTGTGGTATCTTTGCAGAACAAGGACCAAGTTCCGCCATTTACTCCCTGGAGGATTTGAATTGTGAGTCAAAGTCAGGTTACATATGTGAAAGAGGTACGTTGATACACGTTTGTAAGTACTAATATTTGATAAAATGTTTGACTTTTCCAGTATATTGGGTTCTATATTGCAGTTTGTCACATTCTCCATACTCATCCTCAATTACGGCATGTTGTTTTCTTATAAAATGTGCATTAGCTTCGCTTAAGAAAACCAGACTAGCGCACTGTAAGAAAAGTCAAATTTGTCATATGCTTAACCCGGATGGTAACAGTTGACGAAGTACCACCTTTGTACCACCTTTGCTGTGTTACCAGGGCAAACATCGTTAAATGTGGTACTTCGTCAACTGTTAGGCATCGCATATTTTATCGTGTTATTCTAAGGATATGTTTAGAATGTCATAGATTGCCGTTTTCGCGTAGTGCGATTTTGTCATATAAATTACTGTACATAGGAACTTTCTGAATACATTTAGTGTCATTGTTATAGGAAACTGGCCGACATGTGAATATCCACCTGTACCTCAATACGGATCACTGACAACATCGCCGAGTTTCCCTGTAGCACAGGGAAGTTCGGTGACACTTCAGTGTGATGCTGGATATCAGATTGCTGGTGATGCTGTCTTAGAATGTGTCGAGGCTTCACCTGACTATGAAGGAGATAAATGGAGTTACTCTATACCATTGCCGAGATGTGTACCAGATGGTGAGTATGATATTAATTAAGTCATTGTTTCCTACTTAAACGTTTGTTATTTACAGATTAAAAGTATCGTTGTTTCATTCTTGATACATTATTCTCCAACATTTATTGGTTTTTGTACTGTTGTACCTTTTAAAATTACAAGATCGTTCTTTTACATCCCTCTCCTCTTCTCAGGCACCATCATCAGTCTTCATCATCATCTTCTGATTTTAATGATTTCTGATTCACAGGTAGCTGTCCTGACCCTGGTACACTATCAGCAAATGTCATCTGGGGAAACCCTATAATTCCCTTTCCAGTAGAAGTTGGTACCACTTTGAATTATAATTGCGAGGAAGGGTTTTCATTGATTGGCAGTGCAGTGTTGGAATGCATGACAGATGGTACATGGGATAAAAATTTGCCAACATGCACAGGTTTGTTCACCTGCACAGTGACCGTGGCGTTTATGAAAAAAAATCAACTTAATTTCAGTCAACATCAATGATATTTGAAAATACTTTTAACATCGTGCTTCAGATTTACGAGTTTTCGAGAACTTTAAAAGTCAATCATAAGGCACATAGAAATTAGCATAAATGCACCGTCGAGGTTAAACCCTCTTGATTCAAGGAGAAAGTTGACATAATTTCAGTGGGAAGAAATGCTGTCTTTTAAACTCTCTTCTTCTGTACGATTTTCGATATTGTAGCCTTAGAAAACATTGCATTTAACAAGACGGCAACTCAGAGTAGCACAGACTACGGTGGTGTTGCATCTTTGGCAATAGACGGTGACGTCACAGGAGACTTTTCAGGCGGCAGCTGTACCCACACTGTAGAGCAGACTGATCCTTGGTGGCAGGTTGATCTAGCTGGGTTCTACGATGTTGAAACGATTGTCATAACGAACAGAAATGAAAATACTGGTAAATATTAAAGAATTTAATCAGCATTACTTAGTCGATATCGCATATGCTGATAATCGTCATCCTTATTATCGTTGTCATCATCGATTAGTGTATTCTTCTCTAGACAAAATAAATACATGAATACTTATATATAATCCCATGGTATTTTTCTCTGTTTGACATCATCGTATACGAGTGTTTTTTGCGGAGCCGCACAACTTCGAGCCGAAAGCGAGTTGTACGGCTCCGCGGAAAACACTCGTATACGATGACGTCAAACAGAGAAAAATACCATGGGATTATATATTTATCACATTAACAGTCTTCTTATTTTTCTTTTGACGTAGATGGATCAAAATTATTGTAACAAATTGCATGAATTTCGTCGCGATTTGTGTTTTACTTACGCGGATTACTTTCATTTAAAGAGTAAAGCGGTCCGTCACCCAGGAGATACTTTCATTCATAAATCCCATCAAGCTGAAATTTTGATACATCGAATGGTATCTCCACCAACCAGACATACGGATTCGGTCACGTGAACGAGTCAATCATTGTCTCGCGCTGTACCGATGCCAAGGCAAGTCAGCCATCGGTGGACATAACTTTCATCGTGCTAGCGACAGATAGCTATAGTATTCAGAGTTATTTAGAATATTTACAAATGGATTTATGAAGTAAATGCAACGACACGATCAAAACAGTAATTCTCATTGTCAGCGATTCCGTGGCTTTTCAAAATATCACACAAGTTTACGTCCGTGGCGAGCGCGAAAGATTCCGTTCGATGACACACAGAGTGTACCTCATCATTGCATGTTTATGCCACAGACAAACATAGACAGACTTGTAACGGGTGTTGTTTAAGGCGTGAAGCGGTTACGTAACCTATCCATGTTCGCCTCGCCTCAGGTTGCTCTCGCCTCTCTTTTCCGAAGAGTGCCTACCATGCATCCTTCGGTAATTTTCGGATTTTCGCCAATTGTTAAGCGAAAGTATGTTCGGCAAAGTTTGTGTTGTTGTTGTCGTCTGGTGCTGAGCGGAATTGACGTGCTGGCGAAAACGGGAGTGTTTTGAGCTTCAGGAAAGTGAGTTTTACCATTTTAAAAATTCCTCTCATATTTTTATGAATATATAATGAGTGTGTTTGAACCAAATTTGAAAGTCTTTTATCGATACTGTCTGGTTTTACTCAATGGTTTACGGTCAGTCATACCGTCTTTTACACGTGCGTCAAGGAAGGACATGTTTATGAAACTGCTGGCGTGTTATGTTTTGATTGGCGTGAAGCAGTGTTTCTGGCCTGAGAGATCGCAAAATAACTATGGTTGCTACGCGACTGGCAGTACGATGCCATCTCGTCGTATTTTTCGGATAATCTCGTGCAATTATCAACCACAAACAAAGCCTCCAAAAAGTTAAAACGTTTGAAGCTCATTTGAATATGAAAAGCCAATAGTCTACCGAGACGACCATGGAACAAAAGGCATGCATGCGTTACAAGTCTGTCTATATTTGTCCGTGTTTATGCCCACAACGCTGCCGTCACCGGTCTCTGCCATGCCGGTGTCAACTCGTTAATCCCGATCTCGGTCGTCGATGTTTTCGTCTTAAGGACTTTGATGTTTGCAGTGATTTATATCTCACCCGTAGATACATCCTAATTTTACTTGACGGAAACTCTGTTTTGAGTGTTGTCTGAAGCAACTTTCGAAGTACATCGGATTCCACAGCGCTGCACTGCATATATACCGTACAGCTCAACAGCTGATGTACAGCCGTATGCCGCGCTACAGGTTTGATTCCGAGCGAAAAATTACGGAACTGTTGTATGATGAAGGAAATTTATCGTTGTTAGTCGAATGACTTTATGCTTGTGCCTCCTATGTCGCTTTCCCGAAGATTATACTGTACTCATTTGTTCAGTTGAACTTCCGTTGAGGTGTGGATTTCAGGTTTATCGCCAACCGGGATCGCAAGGTACGACGTCCACATTGAGCCTTATACGACGCGACTCGACTGGCGCTGCGACGTTACTAAGCTAAGCCATTAAAATAAAACGATCGGCGGTATCCCCATTCGATTCTCGGGAACAGCTATAGTTTTAGCGACTCGAAATTTCGCTGAACATGCCTTCCTTGTTTCCATGTGTGGATTTATCGAGTCACCTTTTTGTAAAAATGTCATTAAAGCACGGCATCGATCACGACAAATCGGTCTATGTTCACGTCGCGACCCGCATGTATCTGAGTATGAACGGTACCATGCACGAAAAAAGTTCCGGGTGATGACGTACAACAGGGGTAATTCGGATTTCTTATCCGTCCTGTTCTACGTCACACAGGTGGGAATTAGGGCCAGTTCATGTGATAAAACTATTGAATAAGTATTGATAATATCACTGTGAATGTACATCGTAAAGCCACACAAAGCGCTGCAAAAATATCATCAGCATACTTGCCAACATGTTTCCTTTATATCTCATACGGCTTTCTGCATTATCTCTGAATACATTTTCTTACTGTGTCATTAATTCATATTCTCTTGTTACCAGATCGACTTTCTGGTGCTAAAGTATTCGTTTGTCCATACACCAATGGTCCCTATGAACTTTGTGGTATAGCGACTAGCGATCGTATCATCACAATAGATTGTCCTACTGACAATGTCGCCAAGTTCTTAACAATTAAGCTCGAAGGATACGATCGGGTATTATCGCTCTGTGAAGTACAGATATTCGGTGTTGGTGAGTGTTGTTTAAGATAAATGGTTGCTCCTGTACTACACGATAATGCAATTAAATTTCATTATCTTCAGTATATAAAATGACCAAAATCTATCTATACGATTTATTTCATTCAAAATCGGGGAAACAGCAATACTTAAAAAGGGTTGACGATATATTAATGGCAACATTCTTTGCATTTACTTATACATTATATGTATGAGAGTAATATTTTGAGAAAGGTTATTTGATCACAAGTTGTGATGTTAAATGAGCGAAGGACCAATTTGAACATTTAGAATGTGATGCCTATTGTGTGTTCTTTCTGTCATTTTCATTTTATTTGCTCACCCTTTACGTTCACCTGGCGAAAACGTTCAAAGAAGGGACCTACAGGAAACCAATATACAGCACTTTAGATATGATCCTGATTATTTTAATCAATTTTTTTTAATTAAGAATTACCAATCGAACATCTATGTCTTTATCTTCACAGTTATCATGGGCTGTATTCACGTTTGATGGTCTTGTAGGCAGCTTGCTGTCAAGTAAATGTGGCTCTCCATAATCTAAATGTGATCAATGTGTTATGCAAGTCGCAACATAAGGAACAAATGCTATCAGGCAAAAAGATATATATCGATCGTGGTATGTCGAACAAACTCCAAATATAAATTGTTGTCTCCAATGCGCTAGAATTGACGGGATTGCAAGCGATTTTAACAGTTTCTGAAAATAATTCGACCGGTTTAGACATTTTTTTGCAGTAGATGGTATGTTGGCAACTTCTTTCATATTTCATTTTCCTATTACGTTTTAGCAACTAGCAACCCTATGGCCACCCAGTCACCATCGCCAACTCCTCTCCCACTCGGACCAGCCCCACCTGCGCCGACTGGTAAGGTGACCATTACAAAGCAGTGACAAGTCGATGAAACAAGAGAACAGTTTGTTTAACATTAGAGAAAAAAGTTCACTTCATGAATTTGTTCATCGTCAAAATAATGCACTTTCGTTTATCCTAATGTGTGCAATACAAAACAATTCTTTGAAAACATTTTGCAACAGGCGTTAAAGTCACATTTTGGTAGTTTATCCTGGTAGCTTGGTAATGTCTTCACTATTGAAATGCTGAGAGAACGCATTACGTAAAACAAACGTCCCGATTTATTTTTTTCTCTTTTATCTTTTCCACTCACAATCTGCTTTTTTACCAAACAGCTCAATGCAACCTGGACAGCATTACCTCAAGGCCAAATATGATCATAACAAACAAAGTAAAATCACCTGTAACTAATGGTTCCGTCGTAAATATAGGATGTGAAGATGGCTTTGGACTTGTTGGACCGTCCTCTCTGTACTGTGATGGTAGCGTTCTGATTGGTGGAGATAGTCCAACATGTCTCCTAGGTAAATCGAATTCATTTTAAACATATCCCTTGGAAGGAATTGGAACGAGGTACGAAACGATAAAGTGGATGAAAAGGGAATTTAAACAAATGAGGACTGGTATACTGTTATTTGGGGATTGCTTTATTTCGTTTTATCGAAAAAGTTAGTTAATTGCAGAATAATGTATGGTATATTTAACGGTATGTTTCAGGTATGGAGAATCTTGTTGTCGAAGAACACATAAACATCAACCGTGACAAAGAATCTCAAAGTTCACAGGTTCTCGGTAGCGTTCCAACAAGAGTGATTGATGGTGTTTCAAGTACGTGCACACAAACAGATAATGAATATGAACCGTGGTTTCGAATGAAATATGAACTTCCTTGGGATTATTTGGTGCAATATGTAGTGTTCACCGGTAAGTCACTGTATTAAAGCGGTTGTCAAGGCAACTACTTCAAAATCCGGTAAATCTAAAGGACGGAGAAAGAACAACCTTATACTCGGTACCCTCTCGAGTTCCTTGCTACTTATTATTCAAGTTACCTGTTAAAGTACCAGGCGCCTTAAATTTTAAAAAGACTCAAACGTTCGCTCATATTTTGGTCAATGAAACATCAATCCATTCTCTTTCAAAATCAATATTCAAAATGGATCATCTTGCTATTTCACTACTAGAGAATTGACCACTATCCTTAAGCTTAAGGGGAAATAACTTTGCGATTTTCATAAAATCAAGGTGGGTAAATTTTATTAATTTTTACATCTTCATAATGAGACCATATAGGCAGAAAATCAGCAAAGTATTAAAACAAATTGAAAATCCAACTATCTTCTCCATAGTTTTATTATGTAACTTGACACACGGCAGTTGAAGCACTAGGATTTTTCTCTTTGTTATTTTACGTGAAGCTTATTATACCTTACCCAATGCATATTAAACATAACGGAGGCAATGTTGTAATTTTTGAATGCGTACATTTTATACTGCATGATCTTCATTGCCGCCAGATACTTTCATGGTCAACTGAGTTGTCAACATGTACATCCGGGACTTGAAGACAAGCATTCTTCATTTTGCCATGTAGTAATCTAATATAAAAGTGTCTATGTTTTCAATCGTTTGTCTTCGTCAGCGCCATATCTTGACGGCGTTACCGTACGTGCAGGTCCAAAAGCAAACGCTTTAGACGGTGGTCAAGTATGTGGACAAAATATCGTCAGATCATCGCCTTCTACAGCGATAGTTGAGTGTGATCCACCGGCAGCAGTGTCAGAAATTTCTATCAGCATACCAGGCAAAACTGCGACCTTAAACTTGTGTAAAGTACAGGTGATGGGAAGAAGTAAGTTATACTTATTTTCATGAACTATTTATTGTTTGCATAGGAATAATGCCAGCTAAAATATTTTCTCAATGACTTACGACGCATGCAAATAAATAAGTTACTTATTGAACTGGGTCTTTAAAAACAAATGTATTGTCCGTTATCTTATCGCTTTGCTATTGTGAAATCAAGATTTGAGACCTTATCAATATAAACCTTATCGATATAACTTCTAAAATATTAAGCTTTCAAGTGTATACACGTAGTGTTAATTTAGCTTCGCCACACTTCGCAACACTTGTTCTCATTTGCGTACAACTTTGCACCTAGTATCTTGAATTAGATGTGAGACCGTATATTTTTAGCAGAGAAAAAATATTTTAAGACTTCGAGCCATTCAACAATCACAGAAAAAGATTTAGTTTGGTTATCAGTAAACTCCATGGTAAGCAATTTCGATTTCCATCAATCTATAAGGTCTTATGATCGGCATGCTTCAATTTTATTACGTCGCCGATGAACAGAGTATATAATGCATGTTAAAAGTTTGTAATAAGGCCGATGATATAATTATCTTATAATCAAGCACGTTTTCATGGTTGATCCTGTCACTTTTTACCTTTACAGTACCACCGGTAACAACAGAACGGCCAACCTTACAAACGACAACTGGAAAAGAAATATCTGCAGGTTTTGGTCGCAGAACAACTTCACTGCATTATATTCACCAAACATCTGTAGGACCAGACACGACAGCTGCCAGAAAGTCTTCACTATCGGTGACAACTGGAAAGTCTGTCAACACATTTGAGTTTAGTGAAACTAGTACGGGTACTGAACAACGAGAGACCACCTCCACCATGCAAGCATCAGGTCATCAACGAATGACTCTTGAGTACGGTAAAACCAATGAAGTTAACCAGCCCGGAGAATCAAACACGTTAAAGCCCACAACTGAGGAACGATCGACAACAAAGCGGCGTCGTTCTACCATTGGGTTCAAAACCACTCAACAAGCAGCTACGGAAAAGAGGAAATCGACGAATCAGAAGGGAAATACAGCTCTAATGAGAAGTGACATCACGACAGTTGTAATTCTTGAATTTATTGCCATGTATATTTTGTTTCATGAATTACTCTAGGCCTACTGACTGAATGTAGATAATGTTATGCGCGATTATTTCCTCTACTAATATGTAACATGCAGTGATTAGTTTTGCCAGGATTATAATATCTTACGTGTATGTAAAGTCAGAAAGTTATTGAGATACATTTACCGCTAACATACACCGCACGAGTTGAAGATACGACCATATAACCGTTTTTTGAATACTTAAAATAAGCTCAATATGAATGTACCACTATATCTAGTTGAATTGATATTTTTTATATTTTGCACATTTTACATATTAATCAATGAAAATTCTTGGGTGAAGATATTGACAGATAAGTAACACTATTCGAACCCCTGATTACAAATTCCTGTAAAGGACGTTCTTTTTCAATATAGATTCCTTTTTCCCAATTTTAATCATCTTCCAAAACGAGACGAAGTCGTAACGACCTGTAAATATTTTCGTATTTCCTTGGGTGAAATTTAGAATTGACTGAGTAGCACGTCAGACAACTACGGTGATACTATGCTTCTCCATCTACAATCGTTAGAATTGTATCTTTCAATATAAACTTATATGTGCATTGTGTTATTCAATTGATCAGATTCAAAAAATACGTATACACTTTATTTTAAGTTTGTAGCTCAAAGAATGCACCTACATACTCATTTTCTAAGTTTGCATATTAAAGGTTATAACCTGAATGTTTAAGAAGAACTACAAATATAAACTTTTTGGTGTTGTTTTCGTTTGTTTTTGTGGCAGCTGTTAAGGCAGTTAGCGCCTCGAAAATGAAAGACTTAAACTTTTGTTCAAACTTCTCTAAAGCAAACTTTCAACCAATCCCTTTCAAAATCAAGAGTAAAAGTCGGGGTTCACTATGCAAAATTTGGTACAGGAGAAACAAATTAGTTTGTTTTTAGAAGTGGTGTCAGTCCAACTACAGTGCTTGGTACCAGGTTGCAATGAAACTTGACTTGAGAGTAGTGTTGAGCGGATGAAAAACATGACTCTGTTCCAAAATAGAGTTTATTTCTAAAACTTCGACGTTTCGAGACCACACAGGGAATCTTCATCAGGAATCTAAAAAACAACAAAATTACTGTAAATATGGAACTAGTAACAAAGAAAGTGAACAGTGGAGTAAAAACGTTTAAAAA
Source organism: Ptychodera flava (assembly GCA_001465055.1). NCBI lineage: Eukaryota > Metazoa > Hemichordata > Enteropneusta > Ptychoderidae > Ptychodera > Ptychodera flava. The sequence goes on from LD351292.1 coordinate 92,254, forward strand.
CTGTTAAAAAACTGAAATGTTGGTCGATAAAAGGAAATAAAGATTTAAAAAACAAGTGTGTAGAAATGCAAATAATATGGACTTCCAAACAGAAGATGAGTGATTACTCAGGCTAAAAGTAGCGATGTTGACCGGCCGGATCGTACAAAGCAAATCGCGCGAAACAAAACAAAGGGAGAGCTCCACAGAAAAAACAGAAACTTACAAACATGAAGATGAGACTCCCTAGCTGTATGTGCACACCGCCCTGAAAGATATCCCAGAATTCACCACTTCATATTCGCTTCAAAAATGTCGGCCATCTAGCGATACCGCGGTGAAGATGCTACATTTTCAAACTAATTTTAATAGCCACTGTGCATTTTCTAGTAAACTCATTGTCACGCAAACGACGTTTTATTGCCTGATGTACAAGGCTGTGGTATTCTTTTACGAGTTTTCATTAGTGTTACGCATGAATTTTTTGATCGAAAAATTGATGCTTTGTAAAGTTTGGTCAAACATCCAATGTATTCACTTTTCCCCGGACGATTTTTGATGAAAGTCGTATGTTCAACCCAGTCAATGTAGTATCATTCGACTCTTAATGGTACGAAATGTGTCAAACTGTCAGCCGACCCCTATCGACCCCTAGCGTTTTCACGTAATGGGGGCTTTCTTTCTGCCTACTTTTAGCGATTTTCTAAAATGTGGACGCCTTATGTAAACATAGCCAGGCCGCTAGGCCTGCAGCTGGGGGTCGGGGCAGCAGGTCACCTCGACCCCTGTCCGTTTCGACCCAAGTAATTCACACCCTCTTGTTGTTGGTTGTGGTCAGATCAATCCCGGTGCCTTAGTAACTTCGACCTCAGTCACTGTTCATGTTAGCTGACAACGTTTTACAGAGTACATAATGCAACTTGTTTCTATGAGAAAAGCTGCTTGCTTCGAATTCGCTACAACAATCTGATACTTGTGGGAGGCCTGGGAGTACCCCGGCCCCATTGTCATTCACTGACTAGGGAACGTGTGTCACTGAAGTGGGGAGGGATAAAATATGTCATTTAGTGATTTTTGGAATAAAGGCATTCGTCATTATCGCAATTGATTGCCATATGCGGCAAGATTGGATGAGCGGAGGCGATCCGTTCGCCTTGGTGTCTTGACGACAAATGAGCCGATTTCCGGTTTAGGCGTTGGACTTGCAGCAATGCATTATGGGATATCTTCCAGGGCGGCGTGCTGTATGTGAAGCGGATGTGTTAACCTATGAGAACAGTATTACATGTTTACCTGGTCCAGTCCTTTTTATTAATACCGTTGGGTGACAGAGTACCAAGGTTATGAATAAAAAACAGTTGATGCTATTTTCTTACTTTATCTGCTTTGGAATAGACTTTGCAGAGACCAGAAAACGAAAATGATTGATGTTGTGCCCGGGTTCATGAAAGTGGTGAGCTTCTAGAGTGTCTTTGTGAGTTCTGATACTATATAAATTTTCATTAATTCTATTTACGGAGTTCAAACAAATTACCAAATATTGACCAATATTTGAAATTCAAAATGGCCGCTATCCCTGTGTTATCTCTGTGAGGCAAAAAAAATCTCGATTTTCACAAAACTAAGCCGGTGAAAACTTCATTTTCTTCATAAGCTTAAAGAATTGAACCCAACAAATATTGTATAGGTCAAAATATAATGTAAAAGATTGGAAGTCTGACTGTCTGTCCCCGTGGCGCATTCTTAATGTCGAATCTACGTCATGACGTTCACATTGCCTGTTTTATGGCCTGTACTTAAAACTCGGATCGTTGGCTACCCTGCAGCAACTATAAACTCAAGACGCTTAAGGCACAAAGAAAGCAGAAAACGGGAACGCAGACGAGTCAGAAACTGATATGTCTTTCTATGTTTTTAAAATTTCGAACAAGGTAAAGCTTCAGCGAATCGTTCAGCTTTTAACAGTATAAAGGGTTCTAAATTTGATGAGGCCTTAACGACTCAAAGATGTCTCGAATTTTTACTTAAATCTTTATTTTCAATCATTAGCATCGCTGCGGTAAATTTTCATAGCAGAGCGGCGTTTCTACTGCTAATAGCGTGTCAACAGAAAATGTTGGTTCAAAGTTCAACTGGTTCATTCCCACTCTGTAGCTTGCATCGTGACGTGCTCAATGGGTGAGCAAAAGGCTGAACAAAAGTTTGCCAATATTGAATGCGGGTGATAATATAGGTTAAATGAAGGATCAACATGAAAGTCACTAATTGGATATAGCGATGTGCAGACACCAAAATTGTTTGCGATACAGTTATTATCATTATAGCCAGTACACGGAGGAACAAAAAAGTTACAATGCCTTTTTACTGCCGTTAAATCTACGCGGAGATAACTAAACACCACTCACTCCAAATTTGTAGACATGAAAAGAACATCTAACTCTAGGACAGAAAATATTAGATCCTGAGAGACAAGATCTACATTAGAAATATTTTTGTATTTTCCGTGAAAGGTTAAAGACCCTATTGTACTGCCAGCCTTTATCTCAGACAGATCGTGACTTAGCTATCAGCCGGCCTTTGGTAAATAACAAAGCTTGCACTTTATGGGCTTGGAAGCGACTCCACGCCCTTGCTTGTAAATACATCGACGGTGTCATTCACAGTGCTTGTTGTCGGGTATCCACGTTTTGGCGAAGACACTGAACTCACACTGCTATGTAGTGTCGCTTTAGACTGCATAAACTTTCGTCATATCGATAGTAACACAAAGTAACTCCCGCTGTTTGAATGGAAAACATTGAGCAGAGTTTTGCTGAGGAAAGATTCAAGACTCAAAGCAGAAAATTTAAGTATTCGCTTTTCGAGTGCTCATCTCTATTTAGGTCAAAATGAACGGGCTTGTTGTCATCCTTTGTCTGCTAACACATATCGGCTTCTATTGTTACCAAGGTAAGACCAATACGAAATGTTCATGTCTGTTTTAGAAGTGTCAGTGATCAGTTTTTGCTTCAATATAAGAAGACAACACAGAAGGATCGTTAAGAGGAAAAAGGTGGAATGCAATTCCTTAAAAAAACAACAGCCTAATGATAATCATTACTTTCAAAAGAACGTCAAATTATCTTATTTATTTATAGTTATAAAGTTACACTTTATTGTAATAGATGCCCTACATTGTTTATATCTGTGAGTATATTCGTATGAATTGAATAAGCTCTGAAAGTCAAACTACTAACTTCTAAAATGCACCCTCAAAGTTTATGCTAAGTTGTTCTTATGTTTCAAGTTAGGTCTTTCCATTGTTGTGTTGACCTTGTCAACAGTGTCGTCAATGTTCTCGTTACAATTCCAGTGCAATTTAAGAAACCAAGTTTGTAATCCGTCAAAGTATGTATTTTATTAAATCTTAGATATTGATAAATGCTGTGATTTGTATTTTGTAATCATTGTTTATAAAATGATGTAACATGATAGTAACTTTGAACAACCTCCCAAAATCCTGTACAAACGCTGCAGTGAAATTAGCGTGACCAACATCTCTGGTATCAATCTTACAAAGTGTGTTCGTGTTGTTCTGTTTAGTTTTTTGCTTTAGGCTCTAGATCATTTTCTATAACGTGACAATTATTCAAGCTGGTGATTGATCGTTTGCCGTACAACTTTAAAAATCCTTAACAAAAAAATCTAGGGCACATGAAAGAAATCTTAGACACTCTTTTCGAGTTCATTATGTTGTCAATCCTCGGTGCTACCTTCAACTTGAAACACTGCACAGAGGAAAGTTGAAAATAGATTTTTAGAAGTTTTCAAATAGAGTGTAACATGATCCGCGTGTAAACAATGATTGCAAAATACCACTTGTGACAGCTCATTTTAAAGCTCTTGGCTTAAGAAAACATTTCACAGTCTTAGATTTTTGAAAATAAGATATTTTTATTTTTCCCTAAGAGTTAACACTGGGATTGCGTCCATTTTGAATTTCAAATATCGGTAAAAGTCAGTTATTGTTTCTCTAGTACCAAAATTTGCACGATGACCCCTGATTTTTATCGTTGATTTTGTCAGAGTAAGTCTGAAAGTTTCATTTAGTAAAGTTTGAGCAAAAGTTGAATTCTTTCACTTTCGAGGCGCATACTACCTTAAGCTCATAGTACCTCTATCCACTGAAACGTAACCAATTGCTCATTCTGTCAGTGTTTGCTCTTTTTTCATCCAGAAAAAATTAAGTTTAATGATGGATAGAAAATAATCCTTAAGTTTAACCAATCAATCTCAACAAATCATATGTAAAATGTACTGTTATTATTGTTCAAATCTAGGCGCTGACGGCCAAGGTGATGACGTAACCGGTAAGTTTTAACGTCACAATAACAGCTTGTACAGGTCCAAGGCAGAATAAGGGGAGTTACAGTGCTCTGATTATCAACGATTCTATGCTCTCTATGATATACTTGATTGTAAGAGTGATGTTTGTACTTTTGTCAAACCTTTGAATGACCCCAAATATAAAGCACAGGGCGAATGTACAGACCGTTGACTGAGTTTATGATATTCAAATGTGTGCTCACATGAACGGTATGCAACCTTTGAGTTTTTCGAACGGTTCGGCGAGTTATGAGTGTTAGTTAAGGAAAAAATCTGCTTTAGGACAAATGTAAAGATGAGACTTTTCTGTTTGTAAAAAAGGGAGAATATTCCTAGAGAACTGGCTAAATAGGACTGTCAGCTGCATGGCGTTAATTTATAGAGTACAAATGATCCTTGTGATGGAAAACGTCAACAGTATTTCAGGTACTCTGATCGTATGATTCAGAGACCTAACCATTTCTCCTTATGTTATCTGTTTATAAAACGTTATTAGGAAATCCTTTCAAGACACCATGAACAAAAATGCTAAGCTTAAGTTGAATCGATACTATCCTAACAACTTATTTCCAGATGCCTGTCATTCGTCTCGCTGTTTAAACGACGGTTGGTGTGTAGTTGAAGATGAACAAACCAAATGTCTTTGTAAAAATAACTTCACTGGGGAATACTGTGAGAAAGGTATGAAGGAAACGTGTTTTATATCATCGATCACGGTGAAATGCCATATAACTCCTGCCAGTGATAAGCTTAGCAACTGAGGATGCACAGCGTTTCCACGAATGTTGAAACTTTGGTTTATTTTACTAAAAAATGGTTTCATTAATCGCAAAATTGAAGCGTATTCATAACTAGTATAATTGATAAAGTAATTATGAAGGGTAATCCGAATTGAACGTTTTCATGCTTAAATTGTGACGTCAATTCCTCAATAGAATAATCTGGAATTTAAATTTTGGACGTATGCTGCATAAAAGCTCCTCTGAGAATCTCTGTCATTTCATTGGATGATAAATACAAAATTCTATGGCAACCGCTAATTGGTCGTTGCAAGTTACCAATAAATATGACTCGTGATAATGCTACCGTAAATCTACCATAGAAGCGATAATTGTCACTTCGAAAAATTCAATTTACAGACTGTTGGTGTGTATATGAATTCAGTCAAAGTGCGTCATATACAACATCAACAGAAACACGTTAATGACGCGATTCTTGTTTGCAATTGTTTTGTTGACAGAGTTCAAAGTGCACATCGAGTTCGAGAATACATGCAAAGTTATGCATTTCCAGGAGGAAACACAAATTTCAAATCCAATATTTCAAGCTTCCTCTCTCGTCGAGAACCCTGAGGTCGTTGCTATGTACAGTTTACGTACTAATGATGATGGAACCCCCTTTACTATAAACGAAACTTCAGGAGCTTTAAGCGTAGATCTTCAAAGTTTTGACTATGAAGAGAAGACAAGCTACGAACTTGAGATCAATCTGACAGGAGCGACAAGTTTCTTGACGGTGACCTTGACCATCGAAATCACCAACATAAATGACAATGACCCTGAATTCATAAACACTCCTTATGAAAGCATCGTCATGGAATACGCATCTATTGGGACTCTGATTGCCATTGTCACGGCAACAGATAGAGATGGTAATATAGATCCATTAACGTATAGGCTAGGGGGTCCTGATGATGCAGCACTTCAGTACTACAAGTCTTTGTTTTCAATGAACTCCCTAGGGAGACTTACCGTCAGTGGTGTTCTCAACAAACGGCGACTGGAAAGCGACGGTTTCCTAATCAACGGTACAATGAATATACCAATCACAGTAACCGACGGTCTTCGAAGTGATTCACGGTTTGTTTATCTTCAGGTTCTTCCACTTTTTGTCAAAAACCTTGGAGGAAGTTCCGAGAGGCAACGAATTCTTTTGTCAGAAGACACAGTCGTTGGTATCGTGATTTTCAACGTCACTGAAATAGTTGAAAGCCATGAAGAGAACGATTTCAAGTACAGACTCTCTGCAGCATTCGTAGACTTTCCATTCCAAGTTAATTACACTACAGTAAGAATTTTAATCGTTCTAGATCAAACGTTGAGAATTAAAATGTCGAAGACAGTGAAAATATGACTTTGTCCCTGAGTGAACACATTTCCAGTGTCTCTTTAATCCGAAGTTCATGCTCACAGAAAAAGTATCTTTATGAAGATGACTTTTATTTCAAACTTTAATGAAGTACTCGCAAAGAAATCGAAATACTAAAAACACGATCTTTGGGATAATTGGATGATGAAGTAAGGTCGTTTTAACCTACAAATGTAAGCTCATCTGCTTTTCTTTTAAAGTTAAACACTTGTTTTTATGGGTACTTTGTAATATTGCAACATTCAGCTATATGGCACCTAACATTTTTGAGAAATTTGAAAAATATGAAGATCCAATTATCCCAAATTAGTTCAAATCGTGTTTAAATTTTGTTTAAGAATCTTTTAATCATTGTTTTCAAACCAAGAATAACAGGGGTCAATGTGCAAACCTCAGTAGTAGAGTGACGAATCACCATAAATTGACCAATATTTAAAATTCAAAATGGCCGCACTACCTATATGGTAATTCTATTTGAAAAAAAAATAATGAATTTCATAAAAGTCAAGAAAACGAAAATTTAATTCACTCCACAGGATTCAAAACGAGATGATATGAAGAATTATGAAGACTAGGGCTATCAGCAACATACATTCTACCTAAGATTGAATTTAGTTCAAATCGGAAGCTTAAGTTTGCATCACAGTAATCAGAAGACACCTTTTTAATCACCTTTATTATTCCACTGTCTCTTTTTCTACCTAGGGACAAATGTTAACAGTGACTGAACTTGATCGCGAAAAGCAGGATGTCTATATATTCTCAGTCATTATTCTTGAAGATAATTGTGTCACTGGTATTGAGGTAAGATATTTTAAGATAACGCTATCGAAATGGCATGTGAGTGCTACATCTGCAATCCAACAGGTTGCTCGGCATGATTGTGAATGACTTTGGTCGCGCATACGTGTATACACTATTATTGTAATCTACAACACGTATGTATGCAACACAAGTTTTTATTTTCACACGATGACGATACAATTTTGGTTTTGGCTTTTCTCTGGTGTGCGACAATTTTAACGTTTCCAAGTTCTAAGTTGACATTGTTCTCTCATGTTCCCCAGCCTCAGTTTGAGGTGATGGTCAGTGATATCAACGATGAGATACCAACCTTCAACGAGCCATCATATTCTGCGACTCTGCGAGAGGATGTTGGCTCAAATGGTACTATCGAAGAAGTCCTTGTGGTAAGTAAGGCAGACGCTATTGGCCAATAAGTGAATATAAACATGCTTGACTTTCACATTAGTCTCGTGGTACTTAGACGAGGGGAACCGCGCTAAATATTACAGTAGTGACGTGGTGATAAAATGCATAGATTTCTGTATTAAGGGAAAAAATAAGTATTTCTACATCAATAAAACTTAGAAGCTTTTCCCTAAAGAAGTCCAAATTAAAGTGAATTTTCAAGCCAAAAAGTATAGTGACCAAGTTTGCGGTGATAAATACATCGGACTATGCACGCCAAAAACGGTCAGACGTTAACGATCTTTAATTTATACTGACAGTATAAGGCAAGTTGATTTCTAGAGTGGCGGGTAAAAAACATGCATACAGGTACTGTATATGTTCATAATTATACGGAAAACACTAGATTGATTCTGGACAATTGTGGACGATAGAGTACAATAAGAGAATAACCACAGTCTACTTCATCAGATCAAGATCAAGAGTTTACCTTGTGGAAAATCATTTTCCTTTTGCCTTGATATATAATCGGTGA
>LD351293.1:0-15082 GCA_001465055.1 Ptychodera flava
TGACATTGTTCTCACAAAATTGGATGTACGAAATCAAAGTATCTGTCAGTTCATCTCCTTCCATACAACTATGAAAGAAAACTTGCCAATCAGTTATTTCTAAGCATCCCTTAAGTTCATCAATGTTATCGTTTGTCCATTGTTTTACTTGTTTTATGATAGGTTCGAATCTTTTTAATTTCTGCCTGTAACTTGGCAGTAGGTGAATCACATTGTGGTCAGACCTGCCAAGTGGAGGTCGACTTTTGACAACGAATGCTTGGGGAATGTTACCGAAACACAGGTCCAAGGTTTTGTTTAGACGTGTTGGGCAGGTTATGTATTGATGCAAATTAGGGAGAAGATTTGTAATGTCGCACCTGTTAAAATCACCGCAAATGAATACCGGTTGGTCTGTTGACCTGCATAACGCCTTATTATAAGATTCAACAATTTTTTCAGCCGCTTGCGTATAATCTGGACCGGGTACATAAACCAATATTACAGTAATTTGTCCAAATTCACGTGGTAAATAGTGTGGTCTAAAAGACACAGTTAAAATCTCAAAATCACCAGGAAAATAGAAAATCCTCAAGGCCCCCTGGAAGAAAATTCTGAAGACTCCCTTAGTGGGCATAGACATATGGTTGGAGAATACCTTGTTGATTCAGAAGGTGTTGATATGTCTGTCTTATAGAAGGCCAATGAACCTCCACCACAGATATCGTCTATAGTACCGGTAATACGTTAGCGACGTATCTACACATTAGTCAATAAACAAAGAATTCTATATGAGCAGCATTCTGTTAGCGATGCACAGTTATATACGTGTGGCACTTAAAATGCGGTTATGCTGCAGATTTTCATAAAAATTCAGACAGAAATTAAATTTGGAGGTAAGTTTTAAGTTTAAGCATCAAATGCTGTAATTGTTAAAGAAAGATTGACTATTCATATCACCTACACATATGACATTGATTTTGAACATTTGTCTCATAGAGAAGAATTTTCTTTATATTAATGTGACAATCAAATATACACTAAGTTTTTCGAATTACTACTCTGTCGGACTGAGTAACAAACACAAATGTATTTTTGTCTACTTATCCTGACGAAATCAATAAGCAAACCTTCATCCATTAATTCGTATACTTGAGTTAAGAAGTTGGAACGAACTCCATATTATTCTGTTGTAAACGTTGTGAGCTTACTGCAAAAACATAACGTGACATTGACGTTAGACTTTGGAGACACCTGAAACACAAGTGAAAAGCACGCATTGTAATTTCGTGAACCAAAAGATTTCCAGCAATATCAGACAGATTTCGTATACACAGATTAATTTGTACAGTAAAACGAAAGTTATGCAGTGTTTCGCATATGTAGCATACTACGAACTCATACAAGCCAGTGTGACGCATGATGGCGGTATTGAGGTCAATTTGCACAGATTCATGTGAAATAGTAGGGCCTCCGCCCATGTTAATCCATACATATGTTGCCTGTTTTAAATTTGGTACCTGTGTTGAAAGCAAATATAACACATGGAAAAAACAATCATGTAAATTTAGACATAACGATATAAAATACGCACCTTGCATCCACCATTTTGCCAGGAGTAGGCGGCGTCAACGGAATAACTACACCTGTGCTGGGTGGTTGACACTCTGAGCTCAACTCCATGACCTGGCGATTGGTACAAAGTACAAATATTGTGACCGAAGAACGGACATTGTTTTCTAGATAAACAGTCTCGAGGATGAATATAGTGAATGGTGCATACAAGAGTTGTCAAAGGGATGAAGCGTAGCTCGAATGGTTGAAGAAAACTTAAGACAGAATTGTAAAACAAAAGACTGGCATATACTTTCTCTGAGAGAAAGGTGAAGCTTAAATAATACTCAGAACATAGGGTAAATAACGATCGAGAAAATCTTTAGAATTAAACGTTCACATCCCATTAATTCCTTTTAGCTCAAACGTAGCTTTCAATAATGGGAATCGAAGCGTGCACGACAAATGAATACCTGGAATCGACGTAAAAGATGGGAAACAAAGACAGTGATCTCCTGGAGCAAAACATCAGCTAAATATTGTTAGAATATTATAAAGCTAACACAGCTATTTGCCACACCTGTTTGAACCATTCAATCTACAGTTGTGGGAGAAAGATTTGAAATGTTTTAACGTACTGTACAGCAGATCAAATGTGACATTGTAGCTTCCACCCTTCGTAGTTTCTTCTTCTGGTAGGAAGATACTAGCATCACCTTCGTGAAAATTGACTTCACTCGAAAACTGAAACCCACTGCTATCACTTAAGCTTCCATGTAATTGGGTCGACACATACGCTGTGGTGTTCTCAAAGATTTGAGAAGATGTTGCCAGCATTAATTTAACAGCATGTAAGGGCTTAATGTCCTGCAAAATATAACATGAAATATGCTTGTTCAATGAAATATTTTGAGATGCGGAGTGAGTACATACATCCACGTACAATATGGGGTAGCTAACATGAAACACAAACAAACACACAAACAAACAAACAAACAAACAAACAAATAAATTATGTTTTTGTGTGTGATAACACTGAAGACAAACATGACCAAAGGTTCTCTTGAAAAAAAGGTACTTGAATCGTTGCCATTTCATCCAGAATATTGGCATACTAAAAGATACATCTAGCTGTAAGATATTTATCGAAACCATATACTCGGACAAGTAGATTGTCGGCGAATAATATAAGTATTAGTTGAGGTATTACCTTAATCATAAGCGCGTAATGTGTAGCGGCATCAGTATCTACGTATTTCCCAACGACGAATGTCTCATTAGATGGTGTTTGACGATTAGCAAGCCATACCCCTATATCCTTTGTAGCGTTTTGCACTGAAACCATTGAGAAAACATACAAAACAGTTAAAACATTATTAATTAAAGTAATTATTCTTCCTTAAAACCTCAGTCTGACGTACCTGTCATTTGCGTACAACATAAAATACACTATGGGAACGTGCCTCGGCCCTATACTATAGACATGGCATTTCTTGAAGAGTTTCCAGACTCACGGGTAGTATTTAAGAATATTCTTGTCATTTTTCTTGGTAAATATTTCTAGTTAGAATGGGTTTACATTATTAAAGCCACCTAGAACGTCATCAACACATAATCTGCCAGCGACACGGATCAGTGATTTATTCATAGGGCGACAACATATCACGTGTCTCATACTGAAGAGACATGGACTCTCATAGTGACATAACCTTATGTTGTTGAGACTTTTATATGATCGCACGTCCTATCATTTTTGTCATAATTTTCAAATTACATTGTATCGTACTTTGATACGATACGGCGTAAATATTTATCGTTAATGACCAGATTTTGTCTCACGTTGACATGATTTCAAGCAATAGGACGGTTGGTACTGATAGCCATTGGGATTAAATATCAAACACAGACAAAATCTATGCTCGTTTACTTATCTGGATGATGTTCCAATATTCAGACTGTGAGAAACCATAGCCTTTTCTGTGGAAAAAGCTGTCTACAATATGCGAACTAAAATTCCACAATTTGTTATTGATTTTCGTGTGTTTCAGGCGCCTCTAATACCTATCTCTTATTAGACCTTAAATATCTTTTCTAAGTAATAATTGCATGTGAATTTATTTTTCAGGAAGCAATGAAAAGACATTCTTGTACAAGTACAAGAGAACGGATTCAGTGTGTGAAAGTCATCTTAATTTTAACATCTTGAGCAAATGTGACAACTACTTTGACGAAAAACATACCTTCGATATCCTGCCCTGATTCAGTCTTAAATATCAAACCCAATATATCAGTTGTAAATTGGTCTGACATATTTGCATAATGATGAAATTCAGCTCCAAAGCGGGTTATCTAAGTCAAGAATAGAGAGACCTAATTTGACCATTTTAAAAGATTTGAATGTTAGATAAAAGAACAACCTAAGACATCTTGATTCGGTATATGCAACTGAATATCAATGCCAATTGATATCTTTTATTTTTCAGAGACATCGTCGGCTTTGAAAATAACAAACCAAACCACACAAGTATGCACACAGGTACAGTTGATGATTGATACATTTTCTACCTGAGGTGACCCTCAATAAATGTTATTGATCATGCCAATCACAATTCTTAGTGGCCATCCAAGTTCGGATTTGAAATATATTTCCCGTTTACGCTTTCCTCATATCTCGTTTTCTGTCCGCCCTGCTGACCGTGAAATGATGGCGACTTGTTGTTTATGTAGATGGGTTTAAAAAGAACTCTTTAAGGGGGCGCTGCACCCAGAACAGCATATTTTACTCAAAATCACGTTTTTGCAAATATTCATTCAATTTTAATTTATTTGTTGACCCAAGATTAAAATATTGGTTGGTCACCGTTTTGCTTTTCACACTGTCAATAGTTACGTGATAAAAAAAGTTCATTTATGCAAATGTTTGCAAATAACCCGATTTTGTGGCGTCTTTTTCCTTCAAATTTCAAAATTTCAAAAGAATTTAACCCCACTTTTGCTGGGTCAAATTTTCTGAAATTTTCACAATTTGTTCTTTAAATTCTCTTTAAAAACCAACTATTTTGTTTGGTAATTAAGTTCTTACATTTTAAATAAGAGGCAATTGAATTTTGCTGGTCATGATTTTGATAACGTTTTTGAATGTAATATAAATTTTACTATAACCCAAACGGGATTCGAACCCCCGCACACTCACGGCAACATCGCCTAGCTGATAGGCCTCACACAAAACCAGTCGGCCACTGCTTCCAACCCAAAAGAGTTGGTCACAGTAACCGACTTAGATGTTGCAATTCTGTGCGCGGCCGAGCAACACGGTGTGCGTGGAGCAGACGACACACAGACATAGTACACACACATATAGTAATCGGAAAATCACGAAGCTTTTTACTGAGCTATCAGACAGACTCGGGGACAAGTAAATATCCACCAGCAATCCTGTCCACTCAGGTTAAAGAAATATAAATTTTACTATAACCCAAACAGGATTCGAACCCCCGCACACTCACGGCAACATCGCCTAGCTGATAGGCCTCACACAAAACCAGTCGGCCACTGCTTCCAACCCAAAAGAGTTGGTCACAGTAACCGACTTTCAACCCTTGCCATTTTTGAATGAGGAAAGATAATGCACAATAAATAGTCGTTTTTTCTACATATACTCTTCTTTCAAGTAAAATATTTCATTTCAAAAAACAGTGTCAAGTTTTTGACGGAAATTACTTTTTATCATTAATACCAAAATTGAGGTTTGTTTCCCGAAATATACACCTACTTCATCTTTCGAGTGAACTTTTGCTAACACACTAACTTTAGAGTCTCTGCCTTCTGAAAATATCGGTTAGGGGGATTTACTTGAAATATTGCTTTGAAAAAACTGCGTTGGCAACATGCAGCTCCACCTTAACCGCATGTTACAAATTATCTTGAAAGATACATATCGCTACTTATTATTTAATTTTAAACATACCACTCTGATTAGTGTTACGTCAAGGCTTAAATATGGAAATATGTCCTCCGCAAAAGGCATATCAAATCCACTTTCAGGGCCAACCATCAATGTACCGTGACTCAGGTTCTGTAGTGTGTTCTTTTCCAAGTTCAGAACAAGCGAAGGAGCCGCGAGAACAACTTGAACACCGTCGCCACTCCTGGTCATCTTGCTTATCAGGAAGTTTGCTATATCGTCAGTGATTGTCAGGATGATTTGTGTAAATCGTCCTCGTAAATCTGCATTGATGATTTGGGTGATATCGACCGCAATGTCATCTAACACACCTTGTATTTTGTCAAAAATATCTGTAAAAACACATGAAATTATTTTATTACTAACTCTTTTTCCTGCAATGAAAATCCTTAAAGTAATATTGTCTGCAAATTGAAACGTCTATGTTATTATTTCTTCACCAGCCAATTCAAACATATCTAACTTTCAAACATTTCTCACTTTTATTTAAGTTCGTGTTTGCAAACTGTGGAACGTCTTCTTAGTGTAGCCAGTTTAAGGGGAAACCCTGTTAAAATAAAGGAGAGTATACATCTACAGTTTACTCGACCATGCAGTTGTCTGCAAGTCAAACTCTTTAATGAATCTCGAAAATCAACGATCTCTTACAACAAGGCAACGCCATGAAAACTTTGGCGTACTGTTTCAACACATGCATGAAAAACCGAACAGCTGATCAGAATCGACGTTCTCTACTACACTAAACTACAAGGCCTTTTCTCAATAATGAGCAGAAATGAGCTATGATACTTTAACTACATTGGAGACGATTTGTTTACATCTATCGTCGGAGCCACTGCCCGTTTCAATGACTGAGAACTATATATATAAGTATTTTAGACGCATCGATCAACACATCAGAAGTTCACTTGCACAGTCGCTAAAATAGCTCATGAAACACATGGCGCGTCTCCTCGAGGGCGGCGATCTCATCCAAACTTTAAACTGAGCGAAACTCGGCAAAATCACTGAAATATTATACCAAACATACCTGTTAAAATAAAGGAGAGTATACATCAACAGTTTACTCGACCACAACGTTCACTGCTGTCAAAAGCTTGAAAAGAAATATCAACAAGGCAGACACAGAAAATGTGCAGTTGTCTGCAAGTCAAACTCTTTAATGAATCTAGATAGATATCGCGAGATTCTCAGCAGTGAAAGTCTGACACTGGTGGCCCTGTACCCACTCTCGCTAACAGGTTACTCGTTCGTATTAGGTAGGTACGTATAGTACCTGTATATAGTATATATATACGATCAGAAAAGAAAATAAAAAAAATAAAAATTGTCTATGGTTACATTAGCTTTTTAATAATAACCGATTATGAAATAATCAAAATCCTTACAGATAACAAGTGGGATTTTCTCATAAATAGCGCATTAGAAATAAAAGACCACATCTTGAATTATCTTCTGTCTTTCGCAAACCATGCAAAAGTAAATAACAAGAACAAAAAACCAAACCTTGTGACAAGGCAATGCTCATGTTAAGAGTATAATTTCTTTCCTTTAGTTTCAAAATGTCAACCTCGATATCGTCCATTCTCTTTAGGGAAAACAAAATGAAGACAAGCGTGAGGAATAGCAATATAATAAGGCAATGCTTGTTTGTATAACAATGAAACGAGTGATACGGGTGATAGACGTACACCATGAACATGTTCACACAGCACTAGGTGAGTAGACAACTAACTGTGCCGAACAGGAAATTTCACACCGATAGAATTGCAGAAGTATATTTTCAAAGTACCATAGTGATGCATTAAAGAATGTATAAAAAGGAACGCTTGTAATACCTCTAAAAAGTGGCTACTATGATTCAAAATACAAAGCAAAGATGCTAATATTATTTATTGTTTTCCCTTTTAGCGGGAAAACAATTAATGCATGTTCGTTTAATGTAGCAATGATTCACCGCTTATATTAAAAAATGAACGTGCAATGTCCGAGTAATCTAATTACCTGTATGATTGTAGTAGGCCAATCGGTCGTCAAATTATGGGTCTCATCATCTATATATAATATCAAAATAGAAACGGTTAAACATCTTAATCTTAACGGAAGGCAACATGTGGTGAACTTGTACATACATACATACATACATACATACATACATACATACATACATACATACATACATACATACATACATACATATATATATATATATATATATATATATATATATATATATATATATATATATATATATATATATATAAGCAGCAACGTGGAAGGAATTTTACAAACATTCTTGCTCAATTGAAAATGACAGGTACAATGATTTTCAAAAGCAAATTATTGATAGTTTAACATCTGAAGAAACTAAGAATCAGGCTAATCAGCAGCTGGATAAGTCAATAACAACTTAAGAAGTGTTATCAGCAATTAGAAATTTAAAAATGCAGCAGGGATTGATCGGTTTTGTCTAGAGGCGTGAAACATCTGGTGAGTCCATATTTCAATCTTTGACAATGTGTAACCATACTCTCTGTGCCCAAGTTCAGAGATTGCCATAAAGCCATCATGGTGATAACCAGGAGGGCACATTGTATACATTTTGTGTATATTTCGCTCACGTCTTAGCAGTTAGAGCACTCTGAGATTGTTGGGCAGCCTCTTGCGTAATAAGGGGCGTTCACTGTTGGCAGTATGCTTCGCTCACGGTAGGTGTTGCCGTTCGAGCACTCTGGTGAGTCCATATTTCAATCTTCGACAATGTGTAACCGTACTCTCTGTGCTCAAGTTCAGAGATTGCCATAAAGCCATTATGGTGATAACCGGGAGGGCACATTGTATACATATTTTGTATATATATATATATATATATATATATATATATATATATATATATATATATATATATATATATATATATATATATATATATATATATATATATATATATCAACACTTCATCACAAAACAAAACAAAACAAAACAACACTTCAAAGTAAGAAAGATAGACGCCTCGTTTGCATACATGTCCAGGGTATTATCCTAATAAAAGGGTGGTTTCAAAAATACCAGAAAATACAATCAACAAAACTAAAAAGTCATGCATTTTGTACGTTGTCGTCACACTTTATGGGTGGATGTATTTCGAAATTCCGCTTCAAATGATTGTCATTTCATTCGTCACGTAATCAGTCTGTGTATTACAAAGCGACTGGAAGGTGAATCATAAACCTCGCTAACGTTGGCTGTTCGTACCGTTCCAGACTCACACACATTTCAAACTTCTTGAGCCATTTCTGTAGACAACCACTCTCTCGTCCGGTGTATCTTCGAGGCATGACGTTAGCACCAACATTAATAATGTCACATTGCCTACCTCGGACGTCCATGCCTGCAAGCCGCCCTCGTCTCTCCGGTCATAGTTCACCTCCATCCGCTGCGCATCTTCGATTAACCGCTGCATATCACCGTACAGTCGCTCGTGCTGCTGCTGGTCCCGTGGTCCTTCAGCAGGGTCTGCCATCTCTCGCACACGCCCCTCGTTGACTTCACCATCAGATCTACCACCAGATCTCAGAATCCTACAGCCGTGCTGCTTCAGTATACTCCGGATTCTCACACAAATTTGTCACGCTCGTAGTTAGGGGAATTTACGAGTTGAGGTACCATTCTGGATCGTAATGCTTTCAGTAACTGAAGCTGACACACCAAGAGGTAGATTGTAACATAACCTTGTACTTTATTACAAGATGGCCACTGTGTCGTTCACTGTCAAAGGTCTGATCTCAAGTTCTCTATTCTAAACTCTCTACAAAGTTAAATACATCATCAAAATTACATAATTACAAAAGTTATCACGCCATGGTTTTTGCTAGTTTCTTAAGATTAAATAAGATCACACCATGGAATATCTCGTTCTCGATCGTTCTCATTGAAATCTTGACCAATAATTAATTAAAATACGGCTAGTTTTCAATCGGGTTCGAACCCACATCATACGGCATCAGTCGCCTAGCGGAGAGGCCACAGAAAGAACCGCTCGGCTTAATCTCCACTCCCGAAAAAGAGTGGTTCAATAGCAGGCTAAGTTGCTACATTTTTTTCTGACTGAGACCACTCCACACGTTGTAGAGTTTGTGAAGCACTCACGCACGCATGCCCACTATCACACTTCGCACATACAAACTTTTTCGAAGCGAAGCAACGGGTACATCGCTTTAACTGGGAGAACGATAATCTCGGGGACAATTCTGTCCACCAGCAGAGCTACCAACCCATGGTAAAAATACGGCTAGTTTTCAATCGGTTTCGAACCCACGACGTACGGCATCAGTCGCCTAGCGGAGAGGCCACAGAGAGAACCGCTCGGCTAAATCTCCACTCCCAAAACGAGAGGTTCAATAGCCGGCTAACTATCTCCTATCTGCTTCTCGTACGATCTGAGTCAATGAACTCCACACACCTTGGCCACGAAAGGGACGCTTCGAGATAAAATCTCTACAGTGAGGGGCGTTACACTATCATTTGGTTAACTCTATCTATTCCTTGTGTGTGTTTCCTAGGATTTTCACGCTGTCAAAATACACCTTTCACTGTGCAGTTTGATTTTTTATTGAAAATATCAACATACTTGCAATTCATAATGGTATCCAATGAACGTGTAGTCTTTCCAACTAATAACATTGTGTACCATTGTATTAGTACCGAAACTCAACTATTGAGACATTATTGATTTCCTTTTAATGTCGCCGCTCCAAAAATGCGGGATGTAGAAATAGATTGGTGTTATAAGCTGTTTAAAACAATGAAAACGTGTTGGGGAACAAAGCAAGAAAACATACGTATCTAAATAAATATTATAATGATTCCTAACGTAACAAAAACGTATTCAGAATAAAAGACCGATATTAACACTTTTTCAAGACACAGTTACATAACCAACGTCTAAAGAATCCTTGATAATCATGATTTGTAGACGTTGGAAATAGGAACATCTACACTTAACGTGTGAGATATGTAATGTTTTTTTCAATCTTCATAAAGTGGATACTATATTCCAAGCTGCTCAAGAATAGTTTTGAACAATATGTGTGGGTGCAAACTATAAATTTTATTACCTTCACACAGGACATTTCTTCCACCGACACATTTTGACGTCCTCCACTCCAATGTCTCAAGCCTGATGTTTATTGAATCCATGAAACAAAAAAAAGTGTGACGCATTATGCAACCTGTTTTCTCACTTAAAATCTAAAATGCTTTGTTGGAGTCTCAGACTGCCTTAATAACTAATGCACGAACACATGCTGTAATATTAAAACATTGAAGTTACAACAAAGGTGAAAACAATACTTGTCAAAGTTTGCTGAACAAATCGGACGATCTTTGCCGCTCTAACAAAAAAAGTCGCTGATTTTTCGCATGCATCTTCAATATACCGTCCTTCAAATTTTAGAGTTTCCTGTTCTATGAGTTACTTAACTTTAGCAGAACCATTTACGTTTTTACCAAAACTGGGACGTTGACAAGTGTTCAAAGTCCGCCGTATCAGCGGCCCTTCACTAAACGTCAACGTCGAATATAGACTCGCTGCATTGCTGTGGCCACATATAAATATCATAATAGAGTTATTAAAGGAATAAACAGACAGTCGCATTAGTGGTAATCTGTTGCAATGATAGTGGGGTGAACACATTAAGCGTAGCTGCTTCCGGAAAAAGCCAAGTGACAGGGATTTATTCCCTAGAATGAACCTGAGAACAGTCGTTTGACATCCTAATGTTTTTCAATACCTTTCTGGCATACCACTTGATTGGGGGGCGCATTTTAAAACTCTTGTGTAAGATACATATTTAGCGTGTTAGTTTTTTCGAAAATTAAAACATTAATACATTTCTTCATTTAACTAACACATGGATTACGGCCATTATTGATCTCAAATACAGGAAAATGTTACATCGTGCTACGAATATTGGCCGTGATACTTTAAATTGGCGATTGCGTTTGAACTTCATAAAAAGAATCTCGAATGTTAACAGTACATTACGAATCCCTTAACACCGGGCTGAAGAAAGAAACCGATGAAAAGGTAATTATTGCGTATTTGCGATTTGATCGTTTTACGTAATATGGCATGAATTCGATAATTGACATTGAATGTGAGTTCCCTAAATGTGTCGTTCTCTATTGATTAGGTTATGCGTTCCCCATCGTGCAATTGGTCTAACGCCCGCTAGATGATAGTCTGATAAAAATGACATATTAATAAGTTTATAACTATAAAACGTACTTAATTTTCTCTCGCACATTAAGCATAATGCAAGAATCGTTGCCTCCACCAAATACAGCTGGTCTGTATGTCACGACTGAACCATCATATGTTGTTAACTCTCCAGAGGGTAAATTAACGTAGGCATCTATCCACATATAATGTCGAATATTTAAGGCATGTACAAAGGTCACCGCTTCGAGATGTTTCGCCTCGTCCATAATTCTTATTAAGTGTAAACCAAAGCGCCTGCAGACCTCATGTGCCTGCGTTCCATCCCATCTGTTGATGACGATGATGTCAGCCGAGCCTGTCAACGTGAGGAAAAGACATTGAGAGTGGAGTACAATGCATGTACAAAGCGACGATAAAACAATGGGCAAATGCTTCATATACAACAATTCTGAATATGTGTCAAATGCGTTAAGTATACACATACGTTTACTAATAAAATGCATAAGTACGGTGTACGATTGGTGTGCAAACATCTGCATTATGTATACTCTTGATCTGCATAGATATGCGCCATGCATAAAAACGTATTGCAATGTTCCATACAAAAAGATATACATTGCGTATACAATTGCTATTGTGGTCTGTATACGTTAATACACGTAATATACTGAAAGTATATCAAGCATTTTGTCCAGTGAAATTTTGAAGTAAACATGATACAGTATATATTTTTGATATGATTTCCTTACTTGAATTTTCGCAAATCGGCATCCACATTTCGTCACAAGGAATTGCTTCCCACTTGCCGTACCTGCAAAGACATGTCAGTGACAAATTTATCATCGACACATTTGTGGGTTACAACTTTTTTTTTCAATGGTAGTAGTGACATTGTTAGTCGCATCATCTTTATATCTTCAATAATTTATCTTATCCACTATGCATTCAGGCAATAATATAGACAATATTGAAAACTATGGAAAAGTATTAAAAGTAGAGATTATTGTACAAAAAGACTCACGTAATTATGAAATATTCGTCAACTTTGCACGATGGTATAAAGTCGCAAGGGATTTGCTACCTACAAATGCTAATTGCAGAGACTTACAAGATAGCAATGCAGTAGTCCGCTGTCGGAATATGATTGACCGCAAATGGTTTATAGCTAAGTTCCAGGTCATTACTTGTCTTTACTACTTTTATGTCAGATGTTACTGCAGCATCAATCCAGAAGTACTTCTCAGGTTTTTCAATCGTCTGCACTATACGCTCATGTTTATCTTCACTGTCGTCTATCACTAGTCGTAAACCAAACCGTTCACACAGTAGCCGTGCTTGGTATTGACTTGCAGCACCAAAATAGGTATATCTTGCAGAAACTATGAGCAAAGACGATAACAAGTATAAGACTCAGTGGCAGACATGCGAAAGTCCCTGATATGATAATCGCCTGCATTGCAGGGCATTCTTCCTGGCTATGGCGATATTTCTTGAGTCTTAATAATAAGGTGCAAAACTTACTAAATTTTAGGCATAGATATGACAATGTACCTGATCACCATTTGAAAATTTACTTTAAAATAACAAAATGTATAAATGAGTCAATAGTTATTGTAGCATACAAATCGAACTCTCCCTGTAACTAAATACTGCCATGAGAGACACACCGTGACGATAAAAAAATGGGGTTTTTTGACAATTTCGTGCTTATGTTGTCCGTTTAGCTTTAACTAATACTTCATATTTCTGTTTAAGTATACTCGATTTTTCTGGTTTTTCTAATATATTTGTTCTATCTTTTGGTGTAAATGTTACTTTTTGATGAAGCCCATGTTGTTTCCTCATGTCACTCAGGAGTTCACCTTTAACGAAGCCTTTTAAAGTGCTGTTTAAGTGAGGGGTACCTTCATAGACATTTGATCGTCCAGGTTCTTTTTGTGTAGTTTTTCATGTTGAGTCTTCTCTCGAGCTTGAATATATGACTGGCTATTGAGTCCAGGCTAATGCCACATATTTGTTCTTTAGTGCTCTGTTTTAATTCTAATTTTGCTGAGAGAATTTCTGAATGATTCATGGAGTTTTCGTGTAAGCTCTTGTCAATGTTTAGATGCCACACGTGCTGGCTCACACTGTCCTTAAATCAAGTACTGTATTCATTGCTTCTACATGACTCATATTACTTCTAACGTGTTTTTACCACATGTCCATATATTTTCTTCTGAGAATTTAACTTTACTTTGCAAAGGTAGTATTTGTTATCTATCTGTGCTGTGCTATTGGTGTTTGTCATATCGAGTTTGTCGCCATGGAACTTACACCTATGATGTAAATTATAGCTTGGTACTATTGTCTTGATTGTAGCATGAGACAATTTTTAACATTTTTTTTTATTTGTATTCATTCTCACTCAGAAGTATTTTGTCTCTGACATATATTTTATTTGTCCTTGAATTCAAATCCATCAGATAAAATCTGTGCACGTGAAAATCTCGTATGAAATTGATTTGCTCTGTTTTATCCCTGTTAAGAATGCTTTCCAGCTTTTATTTCAGATTTTAATTGAAGCCGCTTGACGTTTCGCAAGGTGTATTGTATGTTACTTTTTGACGATATGGACAATTTTTTTCGCAAGAGAATCACATACATGAGTCGCTAGCTATTATTGGTGACCAAGAGGCTCTACATTGTTATCACATACCTACATTCACGTGCCTGTGTAAAGCTATGGGGGAAAGCGCCCTCACATCCATGCATTTTTAGCTCACGTGTGTAAACACGTGGGCTTATGTCATAGCGATGTCTGTCTGTCTGTCCGTATGTGTGTGTGTGTGTGTGTGTGTCTGTCTGTCTGTTTACACGATAACTCAAAAACGCCTGAACGGATTCAAGTCAGATTTGGTTCACAGGTACCATATGCTACTTGCAAGAACTGATTAGATTTTGGTTAGTGTGGCTTGCATATTAATGAAGTTATGCAATATCGTATTTTCCGTACAATGGTTTCCCTATGGAGATGGTAATTACAGTGTAGACATATATCAAGAAATACTGCACAAAATTTCATGAAACTTTTCACAGATGACAATCTAAGAACATTATGATGATACTGTGAGTGTCATGTCGATTATCTCCTCATTTGCATATTTAATGAACGTTTGTTATTAGTGAGATAACTCTGAAATTCTTGCACTAAACTTGATGATTCTTGCAACAAATATTGATCTGATATATATCTAATTATACTTAGAAGCATTAACCAGTGTCAAGTTAATAAATAGCTCATTTGCATATTTTATGAAGGTTTGTAATTAGTCATATAACTCCGATATAACTTCACCAAATGTGATGAAATCTGCTGCAGA
>LD351293.1:15485-62713 GCA_001465055.1 Ptychodera flava
CATTGAGCAGTGTCAAGTTAATAATTAGCTCATTTGCATATTTCATGAAGTCTTATAATTAGTCATATAAGTCCGAAATAACTGCATCAAATGTGATGAAAACTGCTTCATATACTGATCTGACAGATATCTAACTGTATTGTAAAGCATTTAGTAGCGTAAAGTTAATTAAGGGTTCATTTGCATATTTAATAAAATTTGTATATATGAAATGAAATATTCCTCTGAAATTTCGGCACTAAAATTTTGTGAAACGTGCTACAGATATTGATTTGATAAATATTTAATTGTGCTATGAATCATTGAACAGTGTCAAGTTAATTTAGGGTTTATTTGCATATTTAATGAACTTTGTAATTAGTGACATTACTCTAAAATTATAGCACTAAATTAAATAAAACGTGCTACAAATTTTGATCTGATGGATATCTAATTGTCCCATAAAGCATTGAGCAGTGTCAAGTTAATGAACAGCTCATTTGCATATTAAATACAGTTTTATAATTAGTGATTAAACTCTGAGAGTACTCTGCGAAGTTGAAAAAACCTGCTACATATAGTGATAACATATATCTCATTGTTCTGTGAAGCGCACTACTATTAATGAACCTGTTGTAAAACACGTGAGCATATTCAGTTCATATCTGGTTACGTATCACGCCCCGGCCTTGTGCAATCACGTGCATTTCTGAATGTCCTCACTGCTGATTACTACGCACATTGCTATCCGCAAACGTTCATTTCGTACATAAAGCCAGTGCGAGATTAGGAAAATGCCTGCTCGCTCAGATCGTAGTGGCGCGTGGCGACAGTGAAGCCGCGCCGGTGACATCGGTTTATACAGTGCAATCCTGTATATACTAATTGCGTGCTTGTTCAGTATAATAACACGGAATCACAATGAATCGACATCATGCTGCGCTTACACCCCGGTTTCATCCCTTATATATGTTGGGCACGTACTAATACGCGTGTGCCTTTGTATATTTCAGTGCTTTTGCTAAGACTGAAGAACATAATAGGTAAATAGTTGGGGAACATAGGTAACACCTTGATATCCCCCACCCAATCGAGCACTCAATCACTGCATCATTAATAAAATGCATGAATTAGTTTATTATGCATAACACACTCCAAAACATTGAAACGACAGCCAACATTTTTATGGACCATCAGCCCTACCCTTTTGATTCATGAAAATTATGGAATGGATTACACTTCAATTTATTCCATCCAACTGTATCCAATCGGTGTTTACATCTATTTGTTTACTGTTCTTTCTTACATGCAACAATGTCCTCGTCTGCGTCCTGTTCATCATTATTGCACACAAGTTTTATGTGTTTTCGCTGCTTAGGCCGAACAAAAAAAAATGTTGTTCCGTTAAGCCGACCCACCCTATTTTTTACCTGTCGACCCTAAACTTTTAGAGATACATAAACACGGAAGTAAAAACAAGAAAGAAAAAACCGTAAAATTACGCGTTTGTTACTTGGCATTTGATTTGTGCTTGAATAAGGATGTCTTTTATGGAGTTTTTTCTTGCTATATGTATGATACATATTTCTGGAAATGTTGTGGCCATTGTTTGACTGCCCTGAAACCCTGAATATGCATATTCAAAAATAAAAATATTTCGGAAAAAAATTCCTGCCGACCTACCTACCTACCCTATTTTTGAAAACCATGTTATCGGAACAGCAAAATTTATTTATTTATTTATTTATTTATTTATTTATTTATTTATTTATTTATTTATTTATTTATTTATTTATTTATTTATTGCCTTAGCTGTTAGACTGTCTCGGTCAGTTGTGATAAACTTTGCATTGTCCTGTCGTGAATGTCCTCACGGTGTGCTGTTCCGAACACGTTACGTCTTGGTTTATTTCGCCATGCTGTAACAGAAGAAGTGACAGCCTCATCATCAGCACCATGATTAAGATCGATAGTCATGAGTGCCTGAAGCAAATCCCATTGCATTCTGTTTCGTAGTCGCGATTTTATTCACGACACGGAGCAAACAGTTCAAATGCTACAAGGAAAGGCATCAAAGCAAGGCGTGACTCTGGATTCTCACACAATGCTGTGAGCAGTGTGTCATAAAACTGGTCCAGTTTTGCGTCATTCTTGTCGGTAAATTTTAATTCTCCATAGCTGAATCGGCCGCTTCCCTCAAATTCGGCGCGGAATTCGTTCGTTGGTCTGCGAGATTCCTTGAGTGTTGTGGTCAATTTATCGATCGCCGCACTTGTGTGACGGCGTTTGACCTCGCTGAGCATTAACACTTCCTTCTGCCAAAGTCTCGCTAGTATTCCGATGATCGGCAGTACAGTCTGTAAGATGTAAACAGTGCCGCTAAAGGTATACTTCCGACAGAAATTGTATAATCCCGCCGCAGTAGCATCTGGAACCCTTGCCCTGCGTAGAGGTCTGTGTGTTCCCGGCGTTATACGGCATCCACCACATATTGTCCTGCCGTATGTGAAGGGTATTTCTGAGGCCCTGACACGGATATTAAACTCATACGGCACAATGGTTTGTTTCAAACCTACTCAAACACTACTCCAGTTACTGGTTACAACCGAGGACAAAACTGCCAAGAAAGACATGACTGGTCCTGTTGACATGATTCCATGTCAAGGTCAAACCGATACGAGCCCCTGCAAACAAGTTTAAATCGGTGAAACAGAGAGATCTCTAAAAACCAGATTTCTTGAGCACCGGCGTTCCAGCTCTACAACATCAGAATTTTCCTTACATGTCCACATTGAATCACCAGCCCACTTTGTGGGCTTGAGAAATGTAGAAATTCTTGATAGGGATCCCAGTAACTTCGAAAGGGGTGTCAAGGAGGAGATATATATCCATGTTAACCAGCCATCCCTTAATAGAGATAGTGGAAGGTATAAATTACTAAAAGTCTATGACCCGATTTTGATGTCATGTGTCCGAAAGGTCACGACATTGAGAACGGGTGATTCTGCTGACGAAGGTTATAGTGCTGCAACCGACAATTCCAGTGACTAAAATCTAGCGCATTGAAAAGTTCAATTGGCAGTAATTGGCTAACAACACAGATGAATTTTCATGCAAAAATACACAGTAACTTGCTGATATACTGGAATGTATGTCACTTCGTCTATCAATAATGCAGAGTTACTCGATCCGATCTTTTGTATCAATTCGGAAACCAAAACGTCAGCAATGATGGTTATCGTTTCTCTGACCGACGAGAAACTGGTATGCCCGAACTGACGCATGTTTAAAGGATCGTCTCCTATTGGTGACACAAGTTATGTAAGCGACGAATATTTACTGACTGCGACGTTTTCTTCGGCAATCCAACATGCGCACTTAGAGGCAGCAATGACGACTTCATGTTCAACACTTTTTCGTTTCTGGATTTCTTCCACTATTTTTGAATACCGTTGTAGACACTCCCTTTCCTTCGCCAACAAATGCACTTCAGATTTGCCGTGGTAACTGACAACATTTCGGCGGAAGCAAATGCTACATTCTCGGCTGCAAACGTATGAATCCTGTTGAGATGTACAGTATTTTGGACATTAGTAACAATACATGCCCCGCGTTTCATTGTCATATCCTAGCGAGAAAAGATCGACCACTTCGCCATAACAAAGTGTTTTGTCCGTAGGCCGGCAATTCTGGAAAGTATGCACTTGTTTCCGTTTCTTTTGAGCCGGTTCGTCAGCAAAGCCTTCTTTAGAGGCCCAAGTTGCATCGCTCCCATTCGGAGAACCAACTCTCACGGCGTCTTGTTCACTTTCATGCAAAGGCGACGATGTTGTAGGATTTTTTGTATGGATATGAAGCGTCGGTGACTACATTCCCATCGTTATGCTGTATTATTAGGGAACTCACTGCATGTTCGACACCGCTGTCATGCTCAGGCTGCTGTTTTGATAACTGTTTTGGTTGTGTACCATCGGCGGCATTTTGGACTGTTCTGAAGAAGTGCTAAATCGAACTTTGTCCTT
Organism: Ptychodera flava; assembly: GCA_001465055.1. Classification (NCBI taxonomy): domain Eukaryota; kingdom Metazoa; phylum Hemichordata; class Enteropneusta; family Ptychoderidae; genus Ptychodera; species Ptychodera flava. The sequence continues at coordinate 19,487 of LD351293.1, forward strand.
ATCCGTCTTTGTAGTGTAAGTAGTGTTTTCAAATAGTTGCGCGCCATGACGATGTATACTTATTCGGTTCGGTTCCCTTCTGAACTCAATATTTTCCCGCTTTTTTTCACAAGCTTAGCCAGACATGAAAGCCTGAAACCGTGGCAACAAAATAGCAGCATTCGCGTGCAACAATGTTGTATATACAGCTAGTTTTCAATCGGGTTCGAACCCAAAACATACGGCATCAGTCGCCTAGCGGAGAGGCCACAGAGAGAACCGCTCGGCTAAATCCCCACTCTCAAAAAAGAGTGGTTCAATAGCAGGCTAAATTGTTACATTTTTCTGACTGAGTGAATCCAACACTCGAGGAAGACAAAAACATTCAAAATAGAATTAAAAGGCAGTGAATTAAGTAATCTGAATAGTGGATTATATCCCTTTCTTATGCTCCCGTTTTTTTTAACTTAAACGACGATACATATTTGTTAGCTGAACATTGCCAATATCGACTTACCTGATACATTTTGGTAAGTAACAAGTGCGATCCCAGCAATAACAATAACACTCATACGGAATCCGAAGTAATGCTTTCGATGTTGTTGCTTCATACCGAACATTCTAACGTTTGCCAAATAGATGGTTTCCAACTACCTTGGGTAACGTGCTATTAATCAAAGAGATTTATAGCAACTCAATCTCACGACAAAACTGACCGATGGCTATGCGGATCATAACAGACTGCGAACATGATTAAGGCTGACCTTGAAATGCAGACTACGACAAAGTAACTAACAAACTTAAGACCAATTATCACTGCGATAGACCTTCATTTGTACTATCCCTCCGATGTCGTTTAAAACCAAATAATTAAAAATACAAACAAACAAGTGTATATTGTACGCATGACAGGATAAATTGCGAAGAGAGCACATTCACGTATTTCGCAGCTGTCCTTCATTCAGTCATGGCTATGTCGATTTTCGAAATGAAATTCCCTTTATCTAGCTGCAATAATAATATCAAAAGATGATAATAAATAATTGAATGTCTGAGGCGTCTTACAGCTTGGATATCATTACCCCAGGCAAGGGTTTCAACGCACCGTTAACTTTTGTAATTTTTGTGTACCTAGCGAGGAGCCTTTACTGTTAATGAATTTTGTTATAAAGGGCCCGAGCTCTATGCCTGCTGGGCCCCAATGGTTTTTACTGGGGTTCTTCTTCTTCCGTCATATTATTGCCAAGGTAGACACCTAAAACCGTTGCGCACAGCGTTTTCAAACTTGCAGTGCTTATTGAAACTACTGAGTTCTAGTGCACCTGACCCTTAGAATTTCAGTGGGTCATGTGACTTGGCTGGCATTTTTTATGAAAACATTGTATTCAATCTAATTTACATAAAACTTGACCGATCGAAAATCTTTTCGCAATTTTTATAGGCCATATTACTTAGATGCTACATAGAAAATTTCAAGGAAATTGATCATGCAGTTTTGAGAATAAGATTTTAAAAATATTATGTTTCCGATTTTTTAATGACGTTTGATCTGCCCTATAGATATGCAGCCAAGCAAAAGCGATGTCGCATTCTAGCCAATTTAAGAGTCCAAGAAGGTTTTTTAATTGTGAACAATGACGGGTTGGGTACCAATTGGAATACCACAATTTTTAGGATTTGACCCTTGGCCCTGGCATGTTCCTGCATCTCATTAACTTTGCACATATCTAATTCTTGCCTTCCAAATAAACCTAGAGGTCTGATTTTGTGCACACAGGGGCAAGTATAAATATGACATTAAACTGGTCCAATAATCATTTCCATTCAAGGTAATATATAAGCAGGTCCATGGGACAATAGCGGTTTACAAATTTAAGTAGGACCATCCTGAACCACTGATAGTTAGTGGTGGTATCAGGTGTCCGGAATGGGTAAGCGTACCCTGCTAGCATGCTACACCCGTCAGGATTGGTCCCAAAGTTGTTTAAATGGTGTATGAAAAGATACAGGATATAATCACTGTAATAAGTCAAAGCCGGGAATGCTGTCGTTAATCATTTGAGTGACCGAGGTGTCATATTTAGCCACAATGTCGTCATATCGACCGTAGAACTTTTCGAAAGTCCTAACGAGTCTTTTTTGTTGTGAATCCTTGTTACAGTAATTTTGATGCCAATGAGCTGTGTCTAAATTGAAAATCAGCGTAGGAATCACAAGCCCTACAATACCTGAGAAGTTGAGACACGTACACACCATAAGCAGGTGCAGATGGAATATTACTTGAGTACTCAAGTGTACTGTTCTTGGCTAAAAAACAAGAGCTAGAGGTCTAATTTTGGTAAATAAGGATTTGTACAAATGCAAATTATTTTGGAAAAATCTCAAATGACAAGGATTACATTTTACCTAAATTTCACAAATAGACATATAAATCAGTAACCACAATTTTTTTACAATTCATTTTCGTTTGATATTGATCTTATGCTGCCATATCATTTATCGCATTATTAATGCGCATATCCAATTTGACGGCAGGAAACAAAGCTGGAAATCTGATTTTAATGCACAGCCATGATTATGGAAGTAAAATTTTGTCAAAATGTCCTATGCCTAGGATAACCTTTGACCTCTATGACGACGTTTGACTTCTTTGACAGACTTAGGTTGCTTGGGTCCCGTCATTGCTGCTTACAGCTATGTTTTGTAAATATTTTTATCCTCAACGTATATTTCTTTTCGCCCTTCATCTACGTATTCTGCATTGCCTAATTTGCCATGCTTGAGGTGGTGGTCACGTAGATTGGATGTTGTTAAGATATAGTTCTTCTTTTTTGTACTCAAAAATATTCTGGGAAATGAAACTGCATGATCTCATTCTCTGATGTCATTTAACTTTAAATCTGAATAAGAAATATAATAATATGTTACATGAACATCCTGCCTTGTCAACTGTGAGGCTTGTCATGTTGTAAATCAAGCTTATTGAGGTCAATCAACAATTCATCTTTTAATATATTAGCAAGTTTTGTCAATAAAAAGTGAAATAGTACTTTTAGGTGAAATTCCAATATCATAATTGTTGTCCACATCTGAACTTTCAAACACCCTATTTGAATCAAGTACATTTTTATCAGTTGTCAAACACTTATAAAAGCGTAGATTTAGCTTGTTTAGCTTTGTAAAAATATTCATAGTTTTCTCATAGACTCCAATGTATAGTGAATAAATATTTCAGTGAAATTCAAAATCAAGTTCTTCCACACAACAACTTGTAACCACCCTTGTATATTCAAGAACTTGGAAATGGATTATCAAACGTCAACAAATACACAGATTTAGCTAGTTTTGCATTGGAAAAATATTCGAAGATTCCTCATAGTCTAACACGTATAGTGAATCAACATTTCGGCGAAATTTCAAATAAAATCCTTAATTGCAGAAGGTTAAAGCTTAACATTTTACCAAAGATATCCTTATATCGATTAAACGCTGATGACGCCTGACTATAGAGGATAGCTCAGATTAAAAAAAATACAGAGCCCAGTGCTAGAGAAAAAAATAAACGAAATGAAAAGATGGCAGTCAGTCACGTGGCAAGTACCCTGCGCATATGCATAATTTACCCGTATCACAATAGTTTTAAAATGATTCATTGAGTCTGACCTTATCTCTTCAATGCCTACATTTTACCCTTGAATAATATAACGCTCAGAGACAGTTATAATAGCAATACATTTTTTAAATCTAAGTATTGCATAACCTGGCTTTAACGAGTGTATAAAGTTTATATATTGGTGTGCTCACCTTAACAGCATTGCTCCATAAAGTTGCACCATTGTAAGAAATATTGTGTCTTTAATAATTTTTTCGTTCGGTGATGTCAGAATTAAATAGGGTCAGAAAGCCTTATTTGCTGCTCTATGAATGCAATTATCCGGATGAAATAACTACAATTTACCAATATTTAAGCGCACAACGAATATGCACGCATTGCTACTCTGTGATGTTATTTGGGTTTTTTGCTAAGTTTGAAGCGAGCTCGTTAAAGAAGTCCAATAGAGCCCTTTAATGATCTCAATAGAAGGCTCATCAGTATTTTCTACCATAAAACTGGGAATGAAATTAAAAAAAACAAAGCGATAAACAGACTCATGCCATGGTAAGGAACAAACTGAAGTCTGTATTATTTGTTCGTCCGATATACAGAAAGTTCTCAGACGTCGATATTTCTTGTCTGAGTTATGGATACACCTGACCTTATACGTCTCTCTGTCAGTTAAACAAAATAGGATATACTTCAATGGCTTTAGCGTTCTAAATGACGGCCTTAATTATACATAAAAAACTTTAGAAAACACTGGCATGTTACCCTGCCTCATTTCTATGTATAAAGAGGTAGCCTTCGTTTTTACTTCTCTTAAAATCAATGAAATACATCAAGAACACGATTGGACCTAATTTGGGATCATTGGATTTTCACATTTTTCAAATTTCTCAAAAATGTTAGGTGCCCGATAGCTGAATGTTGTGATATTACAAATTACTCATAAAAACAAGTGTGTAACTTAAAAAGAAAGCAGATGAGCTTACATTTGCAGATCATACAGACATTACTTCACCTTCCAATTATCCCAAATTTGTTCAAATCGTGTTCAAGTTATATGCAAAGCCATATTTTACATTTAAAAACGACGATATTAAAGTGGTGGCATCCTACAGTCTGCCAGGTGTAGGCGTTTTCGTACGAATAACTGCATCTGTGTTGGTTGGGGGACCTTTGAACTTTTTGACCTGAAGATGGATATAAAATACAGATATCATGATATTTTTATAACGAACAGTTCCGTGAATTGTTCGTTATAAAAATACAGATATCATGATATTTTTATAACGAACAGTTCCTTGAATTGAATACCATTTACGGAGTCTAGCAGAGTTACGAAATATATGAATCTTCTTCGAAATTAATCACGAATGGTTAAGACAGAATTACAAGGATGGTCGCACATGTTCTTTCATTTGCAAAGAGGCGAGTCTAAAGTAGTATTGGAAGCATTTGCGACGTAGAGATTGCGATCTTCTGAATCCCTCGATAACTTAAAAACACGTTGCCGAGTAAATATGTTGATACCTGTGGTGCTCTCAAAGACTGGCGAAGATGTTGTAAGCATTATTTTAATCGCTCGAAAAAACTTGACACCCCGTAAATTTTAATATGAAATACATGTGTGAAAAAAGCTTATTTTGAGACCCACTCAACGCTAACTCATACAATGAGAGGCTGGTTGCAGTTAACTGAAGGCTACATGCCTTGTAGCCCTCTTGTTAGTATCGATACATTCTATGAATTATATGAATCCAATCTTCAAAAATCACCTTTTAATTCCAAATTAAAAATCACGAGAATGTTTTAACGATGCACACTATCACACCTCTGCGTGTCCATAATGGCTACGGTGTTTGTTGGCTGGATACATATGTAGAGTCATGACAAACCATTTTTTCTCATTGTTTACGGCGAAATTTAGCATACACAATTGCTTATTGCACGTTCTCTACGGCAGAGACATGTGCGGCAAGAAGCGAGTACATGGTCGGCTTACAAGAACACACATTATGTCGTTTGCTAGGACACAGTGATAGGACGAGTCGAGCGCATCTGAATCTTGCATACAGTTTGAATAAAGTACAGTTAGTAGTTTGACCTCGTCCTTTACTCAGTTACCTGCGAAGAAGAAGGACGAGGACATGCAATGTAATTAGTGTTTACCCGAAGGCGAGATGTCAATTATCGGTGAGCATTCCTATTCATGGTAGGCATATGAAAAAGACGGATCGGCAGAATCCATCTAGGCAGAACACACCTGAATGTTGCATAATTTAGCACAAGGTGACGTCGTGCTCGATTAAAAGTATGTTAAAATTACGATGGACCAATACCGACCTTCAAACTTTTATTAAACGCTAAATAAAAGCTTTCCCAGCACAATTTGAAGACAGGGTTCCTCTGGTGATATCAAATTCATGTGTAGATGTAGTTGGTGCAGTAATATTATGGTTATGCTTTCTCACGTGTTAATCCGCTAAATGGAACAGTGTTCCATTTTGAATGGAACAGCTACCTAGGCGTTGCGATTGCGATCAAGTGTCGTGACTGAAAGGACGCGGTGGAAGATCGACAAGATCCTTGTATTATTGAACAAGTATAACCTGGTCATGAGGGCTATTGCACTGGTTTTTTTAACCTCTAGGGGTCGTGCGTTTAAGCGATGGGTTTCTGGTAACACAACGCCACGAGAGGTAATTAACAGGTACTATAGCAAAGGGACTGAAACGATACATTAACTTAGTAGAGAAATTTGCTAGGCGGTTCTCCACAGCCAAACGGTAGCGCAAAATTCTTCACAAAAAGAAGCAAAAATGCCCGTAGCATACCGTATAACATTCCCGGTTGCACACGAATCTTTGCGGACAAGGAAGTTCCTACAGTCTCTTGAAATAGAAAATCTTGCTGTTTAAGTGAGAGACTGGTTGCTTATTCCGGAATCTCATTAGGCTCTAATCACCCCGACATTATTTCAAGTTGCAGACCACATGAAGCGCAGGTCACATGACGGACACTTGTTCAAAGAGTATTCACCAAGAGAAATAGCGGCAATAGATATATATATATATATATATATATATATATATATATATATATATATATATATATATATATATATATATATATATATATCTTGTCACGTTACGAGTTTTGACGAATAGCGACACATAATGAGCGTGTCTGTCGTGTTATAAAATATGAAGTACACTTGATATGCCCCTAACATGTATTAAACTGGGATCTGGCGCAGAAATGGAGTAATTTGTAGAGGCAATGTTGAATCGGAAACACAAGGCAAATGAAAATTATTGAAAGTATTGTTTTATTAACTGTACATAAAGTCTTAACGAAACGGCCAAAGGAGAGAGCCGACTTGAAGTGACGAAGGTCAGAAAGAAGGTCACTCCATAATGTAGTCTCCGAAGTTTGAAATTTCCCCTTCTCCGGTGACATTTGCTTGTATAAACCGATTAATATTAATGACAATTTTCTGCATCTAAATCATCGCTGTCATCAGTTGTTTCATTTAATATAATTTCCACAATGCGTTTACCAAAGAAAACGTTTACTTCGCTCAAAAGTCAACCAATTTCGGAAAACTCTGCTTGATGGGGACAAATCTGTGAAGGCTCATCTCAGTTTTGACAAACTGATTTCTACCGCGAAAAATGGAGAAAGAATAGTCTACAGAGTCGACGAGACTACCAGTGAAGTGTACAAAGTGCGTCGCCCGTAATATTTGGCATAGGGGAGTGGTAAAGGCCCACAGGGAGACATCACATGCATGATATGGAACATTAAGGGACTGAAGAATAAACGAAATAACCCTGACTTTATTGACTTATGCAAAAGTCATGACTTTATTGGTTTACTGGAAACGTTTTGTTCTGAATTGGATGATGTTAATTTCTTGTGTAATTTTAAATCATTGAAAGTTGCAGTGACAAGGCACAGCAACAGAGGCCGTCCTAGCGGTGGGGTTGCGGTGTACATTAATAACAGAATAGCACCGAAGGTTTTTAGAGTTCAATGTAATGTTGATGACTGTATTTTTGTTAATTTTCATAAATCGCTATTTCCTTTTCAAAGTGACGTTACTTTTGGTTTTTGTTACTGTAAACCAAGTGACATATCGGATATATATGAAATGCTCGAAGAACAGCTCATTAAAATTCGTTTTTCCCATTCCAATGAATTCATTGTACTAGGTGGCGATTTCAAAACAAGAATAGGGTCACAGGATGATTTTATCATTAACGGTTCTACAGACTATCTACCTCTTGAGTTTATAGACTATCAAGCAGATAACTTTCATTTTCCACGTAATTCGAAAGACAAAGTTATAAATGAAGCTGGAAAGTCTCTTTTGCAAATATGCAAGGGCTTTGAAGTGCATATTTTAAATGGTAGAATGTACGATGACAAAGCTGGAAATGTAACATGCGTGACTGCCAATAATTGTAGCGCATAGTTGATTATGTCATTGCGTCTTCTGATCTCCTTCATTATGTTAATTATTTAAATATCATTCCAAGGACTGAGTCGGACCATTTCCCTCTCACCTGCCAGAGACGCATTTCTGAACACCAGCGATGTATTTGTAAATTTAAATGAAGCTTTAAAGACATCGGGTTCTAATGGACGCTCCCCTTGCAATAAAAAACCACAAAACCAACCAACCTGGTTTCATGAACCATGTCTGAATGCAAAAAAGGAAATGTACCAGAAATTGAAGTATTTCAGAAAAAAACAATGCTATTGCTTTGTCGGCATATTTGGATGCTAAAAAGTAATTTAAAAACAATTGTAAGAAAATCAAAGAAGAATACCAGAAAGCTAGCAGAAACCAAGTACTTGATGCAGCCTCTAACAGTTCTAAAGATGTTTGGTCGATTTTGAAAAAAAGTTGTCAAACGAGGGGATAATACATCCGTTGATATCGACATTCAATCTTGGTATAAGCATTTGCACAATTTGTTCAACAATATTTAGGGTTCTGAGAATGATAACATCTTTCTGAATAGTGTGAAAGAAGAAGTGAATGACTACATACTAAGTAACCAAGGTGACTTGGATAATGACTTAGATAATGGCAATGTTGATTTCAGTGATTTTATTGACTCAAGAAATACAGAGGAAGAAGTTCTATTTAGTCTTGCTACGTTAAAAAATGGAATATCTGCCGTACCTTATTGAGTTCCAAATGAATTCTTTAAATTCTCCTCTGATGTTATCGTGCCAATCTTAGTTGAACTGTTCAATTTTATCATGGATTCTGGGTGTTTTCCCTTCTGAGTGGACCATAGCATGTCTGACTGCCAGGCGATTTGTAAAGACCATAGCACTTTAGATAACATTTTTGTACTGCAATTATTCAGAATTATAATATGCTTAGCGGGAATCCGGCAATCTGATTGGCTGGAGCCGGGATTTATATTCTCAACAAGAAGACCTGCGCGCCGCGTAACATTTATGAGCTCGCGCAAATTTCGAACGCCAACTTGAGAGCTCAACGCGCCATAATGTCGAACAAGTCTATGGGTTCAGATTGATTTTGATTTTTAAATTTTAGTCTAGTGCAGCTTGACGAACCAACAAATGAAGAGTTTCTGTAATCAGCGGAGGCTATGTAACAACAACATAATTTTTAAAAGTTTTTTGAGCGGTTTGTTTTAAGTAAAATTCTTCAAGTTCGATGTCTAATCGCGATATCGATGCCTTGCGTAACCGTATTTTATGAATTCAACTGTGCACGCGCGCTCGTTCTGAAACGTTCTATTTTAGAGTTTGTATGAGGCTGGGCGCTCCTGAACTTTCGTTCCAACTTCGGCCCTAAATAACGTCATTGTCCACCTGTTTTTAACTTTAGCATATTATAATGAGGTTATAAACGGTGCGCTCGGGTATTTGGTTGCGGATATAAGACCTCAGGGGTGAAAATTAGCATATTTGGGTGAAATAATCACCTCGCTTTGCTCGGTGATTATTTCCCGCCAAATATGCTAATTTTCACCCCAGAGGTCTTATATCCGCAACCAAATACCCTCGCTTGCCGTTTATAACCTCTAAATATCTTAGTTTCAGACCTGGAAAACGTAACTGCATTTTTGTGGATTTCTCAAAGGCATTTGATCGGGTAAATCATGCTCTCTTACTGTATAAATTGAAATGCCTTGGTGAAAATGGAAAGATGTACAGAATTTTACACTCCATGTATAGTGATTTGAAAGGCTGTGTCAGACCCAGAATGTTACTTCAGAATATTTTGAATGTCCATCAGGTGTTAGACAAGGGTGCATACTAAGCCCAATACCGTTTTCTTTCTTTATTGAGGAGCTTAATTCCATGATTTCAAATACTGGTAGAATGGGCATACAACTAACACAAGACATTTATGACTTTTCTGCTTGCTCTATGCTGATGACATCGTAAGTTTTGCCTATTCTGTCAGTAATTTACAAACACTCATAGACTTGCTATCCCAATTCTGCCAAAAATGGTGTATGTCTGTCAACCTGGAAAAATCTAAAATTGTCATTTTCCGCAACAATATTTGAACTTTCTCTTCTTAGCCTCTTTAAAATATGATTGGCATTATATAGACCCTATTGACTAAAACAGTTGCCTAACATAAATGCAACTTTTGCTTTCCGGTGATAACAACGACGTTTATTACATATGGCGATTAAAACATACAACTCGATATCATCTGTCTTCCAAATGCAAAAAACAACAAAACATCCCTTGGTGCAGATTATCCATGATTACATTTTGTGGTATATTTTCAAAGTAAGGGCGTATACGCGTAAATGCACGAAACCCTTTAATAATTACAGTATTAGCATGGATTATCATTGTCTGTGAATAGTGCATATACAGGTAAATATACGGATGAATACAGCAAAGAAGTCATTGCTTGTATTCAATTCGCCTGTGTTCATGAGGACTCACTTGAATTGACGTGTATCATTCTATAATACATGTAACAAAGATAGGGTAAATTGATGTATATGATTGCCTTGTGATGCCCTGACATATGTCACCCACACGAAGAGAAAGCAAAATGGTGATATTGAATGTTTAAGTTCTCATTAATCCATAGATCAGCTTCAAAGTATATCAACTTGTTCGTATACAACTTATAGTTTGTGAAGCCAATCCTCTATCAAAATATTTGTTTTGTGATCATTATTTAAATTTACTGATTCAAATACCAAAAAACCTATTAAACTGAAGCTAAAAATATCGATATATTATATTATATTTCATACCAAAGTGAGGGTAATTTAATTAAATGACCTATACCTGCCTGAACTCTGAATAATGCTCATTCCTTCTATCCTTTTGTTAACAAAATCTCCTGTTCGTTTACATATCTCAAGTGACTTTCCAAGGACTACTCAAGATTTTCACTCTCTCTATTCACTCTCTCTATTCTCTATTCTCTATTCTTTCGCTCTCTCTATTCACGTCGTTCTGATTAGCATATCAATGGGAGTCCGCTGCCAGAGTGAAAACCTTAAGTTCCGAAAGCAACAATACAAAACAAAAGGAATGCCAGTTTTGAATATCAAGTCTATGGCGAAGCGAGCGTGAAAATTGCTCTCGGGAGAGGTGTACGAGAAAAATGGCCGCTTCACGTAGAAAACGACTGCAAAAACGACAAGGGACCGTGTGACGTCATCAGGACATGAAAAGAGCGCGCAAAATGTGATGACGTAATCGTTCCCGTTCCGTTCCCGAATGAAATCTTAACCTCCCTATTAGCCGATCAACTCCTGAGGCTCTCTTCAATGCAGTGTGGACTAATAACACCAAAATGTCTGGTTTCCGCGGCGGGCAAGAAAATTGTGAACTGAAATGGGGTGATATAATGCTGAAGAAAACCGCCGGCGGCCTAGAATATCTCGAATTCAACGAGAGTGAAACAAAGACGTGATGGTGAAAGCAGGAAGTTCAACACGACCATATAACCCAAAGATATTTGCAACACCCAACGCCATGAACCGCTGCCCGCTAGAGACATATCGCAAGTGCGCTAGCCGTCGTCTTCCAGAAATGAACACTCCGGGCAGTCCGTTTTATGTCAGTATCAATTACATCCCCATGGCTCATATTTGGCATTAAAGAAAAATCCACTGGGTCAAACAAGTTGGCTAATGTCGTGAAAACGAAGTGTAGTAAAGCGGGGATCTCCGGGAAGAAAACAAATCACAGTACGCAGAAAACGGCCATAACAATTTTGCTCAAGGCCGGGATTCCTCCAGTTCAAGGGCAGCAGTTATCTTGACACCATAACGTTCACTTTCAGAGCATCAACAACTACGCTGTAGCGTCGCTCGAGTAACAAAATGAGATGTCCAACATACTATCCAACAGTAACAAGGAAGAAACAGCCATGGTTCCATCATCGGTTAATGAGAAAACAGAAGCAAGACCAGCAAATCCACCATATCAATATGCTCACGCTCACATGACCATCAACGAAAGCACGTACCAGACCCAGATAGCAGCTACAGCGGTTATATTCGACGGGACGGTTATTTACGGCGGTTCATTCACCATTAATTTTGCCACGTCCACGTTATAGTCTCCATAACGCAAATGGCGTAGGGCCGTAATATATGATTCTTCGAGTTCTGACAACTCCCAGGACTGGTGATCTTCCGAAACAAGAATTTTCCACATTCGCTCGCGCTCGTATACTCCAGATTTCACACGTTGGAATCAAACATGAGACTCTTGACCGTTGTGTTTCATTGAAGCTGAATTTGAAATTGCAGTCTTTGTTTTGTTTCGCCAGTTGAACGACTCTTCTAGATCAAATGTTAATTTAAAACATTTTTATTCATGATTTTGAGAAAATTGTCCATCCGATTTTTATTGAAATTTTAACAAAAGTTTTCCAATCCCATGCGTACGTGGAGGATATATCATTGTCAACAATTTCGTTCCCAACGAAGTTATTAATTCGTGTGATGTTCAGCCTGAGTTTCGTAGTTATTGAATTTTCGAACTTACATCGATGCAGTGTATGCGTAGTGAATAGACCATCTAAGGTGCTTCGTTTTCTCTGTGAAGGAAGCTTCGGTAGATCTCCTACATGTATGGTGACAGAATTTAAGCAATTCTCCGTTCAACGTAACATAATTGTCAATGAGACAGCTGATTCATGACGTCAGACGCTAGTATAAAATCTGCCTCAGCGCAATGACGCAAACCAATGTAGTCCATCAAGAAAAACCATAGTGAAACGTATCGTATTTAAATATACGAGATTTATTCATTCAATAACGTAGGCATAGGTATATGATAAAAGAAGTTTATCCCTGGATATCACCTCTTGGTTGGGTCGTATTGCTGCCCTTTGTGGGCCGCATCACACGAGTGCGATGCGGCCCACAACCACAGCAATACTACCCCACCAAGAGGTGATATCCAGGGATAACCTCAAAGAATCATACTTTGAAAATTCCACTTGGCTTCGACTACAACAATAAGTGTCATTTATAGTGTATCATCAAAGTTGAAGATGATACTAAGAAAGAGTTTTAAAGAAACGATATTTTGAAGATAGACATACATGACTTACTTGTAAAATTATAAATGTAACAGTTAGTAAAAATACAATTACTATTTACTATTACAAACGCTTATGATATTTATCCGGGAAACAATGATCGTAGCGTCGACTGGTCAATGCTGGAGGTTACAGAAAATTAACATCGTAATGCAAGGTATATGTTGCGTAGAGAATGTCAGAGTAGGCAAGACAGCTTGTAAAAGAATACCTTGATATCTCTGCATAAAGGAACTTGCCAGGGAACTTGATTACCTATATTTTCTGTGCTAAGGACGTATAAAGCTGGCATGACTTACATGCATGCTCAATATATAAAGAATGCGATGAACTTCATAACGACGTAGCATTCTACATTAACTATATTAAGTATTGTTACCCTGCAGGATTTCACAAATACAGAGAACTGATTTAAGCAAAACAGAACTGCAAATGGTCAGGAAGAACTGCCATTCGTAAACAAAGGCTAACTAGGTATACGATGTATATATGATATTTATTTTCGTGGCTGACTGAATTGGATGTGTTTATCTGTCAGAGAACCAAATTTGCTTAAGAGTAAAATGACTATCACAAAAATGCATTATGCGGTCAGTCTCCCCGATTGTGGCTCCGTCAGACTGAACCACGAGCATAACATTCTCTTCGTTATGTTATACTGAATGTGTCGTTTAAGCACTTTCGACCATTTACTTGTAAGTACAAAAAGTGAAACGAATTCCATATTAAGTTGAAGTAAACGTAGTGAGGTGATTGCACAAACACAGGGTGGAATTGACGTTGGACTTTGGAGATACCTGAAATAAAAGTAAAACGAGCGCGTTGACATTGTGTAAGCACCAAAAACCTGAAATTCATGCAATATCAAACCTGCAGTCACATAGACCGGTAAATTTGAACACCATAACTGATATTTTTAATTTTTGGCATTGTTAACGAAATCATACATGCCCTTAATTTAGCGCTAATACATGTGCTGATTCATAGATGCATAAATTCAGGGGAAATAGTACAGGCTTGTACATTTTCCTGAAAACGTATTAATTGGAAAGCTCTTTCTCAGTCTTATTAGCAACGGCTCCAAACTTAAAACATGGTAAATATTCTATTTATATTCTATAATACCCTTTGAATCAGTGTCTTGGATTTCCTTTATATTCATGTACATGCCTTTTTTGTGCACTATAAAAGGTGTTAGACTAAGGTTCTTTTCAAGGAACTGTTATTTTCGCCGCATAATATTTAAATGGATACTCGAAGAAAATATAGTAGACACAGATTTTAAAAGTATTGCTAATGTTTGTCAAGGCATTAATTTCAACCGGGAATCGTGCAGCGTGTTCGCTAAAGTGAGCAAAAACCGATTTTATGTAAACGTTCAGCAAACACTTGTCACGTGACTATTATGAAAATAATGACAGTTTACTGTGCACAGTCGGATTTCTCAAAATAGGGCTTTCGGAAAATGTATACTTTATTGGGGCTATGGACTCCTATGATTGAGAAAAAATGAAAATCTTAAAGTGTCTATAAGGTGTGTAGGTACCTTACGCATGTCTGTTTTGCTGATTTCGACACGACATTGTCAAAAAATTAAAAGCATGTAATGGTTTGACTGTAGTTCAATTTGTCGACTTTAATACAAACACCTTGCGTACGTATGATCGACTTCTTTATTTATCAAAAGATTTTTCGGTAATATTCTCCATTACCAAGCTATAGAAACCATCGACTATAAAATTTACACTATAGCACAACGTTGGTGAGTAAAGATGGTGAGTTCGTATGAAAGAATGGTTGATATTTGCCTGCGCAATGCATAGAAAGTTTAATTGCATCAAATTGCATTGGTCATTGTAATGGATACACCCTATAGACAAAGAAGACAAACAAGACAAGCAAGGGTGGATTTGAAGTGACTTAGCGTTTTACTTGATGTCTTCAATGACACTTTACAGGCGTATGCTCTACGAGCATTGCTGGCCCGCATGCTATGCCATAATGCTTGTGTAGGTGCTTGTCTAGAAGGACATATTTTGCAATTCGATCCTGTAAATTTCAATATGACTATATGAAACAAACACGTACCCTGCATCCACCATCCTGCCAGCTGTTGGCGTTGTCAATTGAGTATCTGCATCTGTGCTGGGTGGTTGACACTCTGAATTCAACACCATGACCTGAAAATGAGCATGACATACAGATCTGATGTGAACGTTCATCATATTTGAAATAAAAATAACACCTAGAAGTGAACATTATGAATGGGACACACAACAGTTATTACAAGAATGAATTTCGTTCCATATGGTTAATGCATTTCATCGGAAAACGGCCACGTTATGTTGTTACAGTGAGAAAGAGACAATAGTCAAATAATATTCGATACACAAAAATTGAGACAGTATGTTAAATCAGACATGACCATGATTGTTTGCGTTGCATTCTAATTTATATTTCTTATTAACAATCGAAGAATGTGTGATAAATAAACGTCCCTTGTAATACATTTCAACAACCTTATCCTGACAAACAAAAATTTGGAAGAATACAGGAACTTCGAGAGATTAAGAAAATGTGATAAGAATAACAAAAAATGTACTGATAGTCATTGTTCAAACGCGTCTTGAGCTATTCCAGATAAAGTTGTAAGAGTAATATAAGAACTCGCCGGACTTACTGTAGACCAGGTCAAAGGTCACATAGTAAATTCCAGCCTTCGTAATCTCTCCTTCCGGCAGCAAGATACTAGCAACACTTCCATTGAAAGAAGCTTCACTAGAGAATTGAAAACCACCGTGGCCGCTAAAATTCCCAGGTGATTCAGTCGAAATATACGCTGTAGTGTTCTCAAAAACAGGAGAAGATGTTGCTAGAACTATTTGAATAGCGTGTAAGGGCTTGAAGGCCTGTAAAGTTGAAAATAGCGAACAAGAGTAAAGTAATTTGTTTTGAGAAAGAATGTAACCGACTGTGGAAAAACGTTAATTTATGCATACACTGAGGGTTCTCTGACATATAGAACACAATTAAAAAATTCAACGTGATGTTCTTGAATATAAGGACATGAGACAAGTACGGTCAAGGGCGTTGGTGAAAAAATAAAAAAAATCAGTGTACATGGTTGTTCATTTATCTTGGAATATTGACAAAGCTGCTAGATATTGACCGGGCTACTCACATAGACGTGTCAGCAATGGGTAAAAACATGTCAGGTGTGGTAAGACTTACCGTAACCTCAAACAGGTAATGTGTAGTGGCATCATTACCAACGTATTGCCCTTTAACATACGTCCCATGAAAAGGTGTTTGACTATTGCCGAGCCATATCCCTATGTCTTGTGCTGCATTTTGTACTGAAATCGATGACAGATTAGAGATTTTCAGAGTAAAATACTACACCGTATGTCTATGAAAACGTAAGTCTGAAATGCATGTTCCGACACACTGGAAAAATTAAAAAATCCCGGTCGTCTTTATTTGATTTATCAATGGCACATTTATTATCAACGATCTATACTTCATGCAGCCAGTATGTCATATTGATGAGACAATTGAATAAATCACTGTCATGTTGAAACAAGCTATTATTGCTTAGAATTGTTCATGGTCTTATGTCCTTTTTATTCCTGTCAATATGATTTAATAATTGAAACATTGAATAAATCAGCCTGTTTGTGTCAACTCAAAAAGGCATCATTCATTTAGTCGATGCTCACAAAGAAGAGCCATGGACGTATACTGACTGTACTCTAAGATTTGTGTGCGTTAAGCTGAACTTAAGCTGTCCAAGGTAACGTATGTGCTGCACAAAATTTACATCGTTCAAAACTAAATTTACATATCTGCCATGATTGTCACGTGTTGTAACGATTGTTTCACTAATCATTCATCGATGTGCAAAATGTGTACTGTTCCAAAGACCTTACATGTTCTGTGTTTTATGTGCTGGGACCTGCAGAGATTAGAATGTTCCCGTAAAGACGACATGAATCGAAAACGACAATGAAATGGCTGGGCCCTTGGCAGCTATCTCTATCTAGTGCCAATTCGCTATATTATCAGACTTTCACCAGCCTTAATACTGATGAACAGTAATCAGAGTTGCGTGTTAATCTTCTTGTTTTCAACAACATATTGAAGTCTTGGACACATCTGTGGTATATGTAAAGCTTTTTATATAAAACAAAATATCGACTAATGGGAAAGTGGTCAAACAGTTTTCTGAAGGTGTGTTAAATGCGTTTAAAATTGAGTTCAATGACCAGTACGTTGGTTGTTATTATAGCGAAATATTGACGGCTTTTAATGAACGCCATTTCTATTATGTAAATGTTGTTATCTTGATGTTGTTTGTAATGAAATGCTATTGTTTGATACACTTTCAAATTTTGTCTTTGTTTGTCATTAAATGCCTCAACGTCTGCTTGAATGACTATTTCATATGGCCTACAATGTTTAACTAAAATTCCTTTCGTCATAATATTGACACATTACTGACATCTTTGCTTCTAAATATTGTAGTCACATTTGGCTTTACTGAATAACTGAACTGAGTTTATAATCATCCTAATCAAGGTTACTCGTTCCACCTGGTAAATTTTATTGAAATGTACATTGCAATGTTTCTTTGAATCATTTATATGTGGTCAGCAACTATTTGTCGGTTACCAACATGATTTTTTGCACACGGTATATCTCTGTTGGATCAATAAACCAAATGTATGTAATAATTAAGTAAATCACAAGCAGGAAATTTTGATGCAGCTTGATTATTACTTTGACAAGAAACCTACCCCTGTTCTCTTGACCGGATTCATTCTTAAAGGACAGGGTTAAGATATCAGTCGCAAATTGGTCACGCACATTTGAAATATGATGCAATTCAGGTCCAAAGCGGTATACCTATTAAGAAAAACTGTCGGATGTCACCAAGGTTTTGTAGCTGTTAAGTATTCGTCGAAAGAGTGTCGGATACATACTAGGTATACGTTTCTCAATATTTGTCTTGGCATCCGAGAGATATTTTTCACAATATTGAAATGCACACAAATCTACATTCTAGTTTTCGTTGTTACATGCTCTTCTTACTCATTTAACGTCATAAATTATCCTTCACCACACTCTTAAATATTTCAGTAGCAAAACAAATTTGAGTTTTATATTATGGGTTTACATTTTTCCGTATTCAACTTTTTGTGTTTTTTGTGCTCACGGTATCCAAAAACATGGTTTTGGTATATAATGAAACTTTTATGAATCACAGAACGCTGTCGAAATTCTTAGAAAGAATGTTCTCATGATACAAGTTATAATCCGATTGCTGAACTTCTGTACATACTTAATGTTAAACATACCACTCTGTTAAGCGTTACGTTGTTGCTAAGATGTGGAAATATGTCCTCCGCCGAAGGAATTTCAAACCCACTATGAGGGCCAACCATCAAAGTACCATGACTCAGATCCTGCACTGTGTTCTTTTCCAAATTCAGAACAAGTGATGGAGTCTTTAGAACAACAGTTGCTCCAACCCTGGTCATCTTGCTAAGAATGAAGTTAGCTATATTGTCAGCCACTGTCAGGAAGGATTTTGTGAATTTTCTTTGTCGTTCTATATTTACGTTTCCGTCGACATGTACCAAAACTTCATAAAACACAGCCTGCACTTCGTCAAGTATTTCTGTGAACACATGAAATTATTTCAGAGTTGACTCTTCTAAAAGATGTTCTAACAGTATAGCTCTCCTACTTCTAACTTTGCCGAAATAAACAGTTATCGCCTATGACGGTTCGTCTTCGGAATTAAGGTCGTCTTATATTTTAAATAATCAATTGCGTAGCTAGAATGGTGAAAATGCATTTAACAATAAAATTAGAGAAATTGGATGATCATCTTTATTTATCACACTTTATTTCCGAAAACCAAATTCGACATAACTAAGAAAGTGAAATTCTACATTCAAACCTTGTGCAGACACGATACTCATATGTAGTGTTAAATTTCCTTTCCAGAGTTTCGAAATGTGAGCATCAATATCTTCAAATCTCTGTACAAAAAATAAGGAAGATAAGTTTCTAATCAATGAAAGGTAAGAAGAACGGTTTTTTTATCAGTCCATCATCAAACGGGCGTAAGCCCAATTACAGGATGAGGTACGCATAACCAACTGACCCCAATGAAGCTAAAGTGCCTTCCTCAGTCGCACAACACCGTGCTGGAGTCTCGAACTCACCGTCCTCTGACAGTGAATCCGTTACTGTGGATCTACCGGGTTCTCGAACCGAATCATAACCTCACCATCCTCCGATAATGAGCCCGGTACCCTAACCACTGGTCCAAGGTGCCTCCTAAAGTTTTGGAGCAATCATTAAAAAGGCGATACCGGAAAAGCTGAAGGTATGGCATAGATATGAAGGACAAACAAGGTGTCGTATCGTTTTTTCAAATTAGCAAAGAATGACATGTACGCACAGCGCTTGCTAAGTAGCCAACTGGGGGGGGGGGTTATCATAAAATACCAATACCGACATGGAGGAACGTCTGCTTGATTAATGGATGAATTATATGTTTTTAAACACCAACATAAAGCATTAGAGATAGTTTGAATACGAAAAGGGTCTTATCTTAAAGTAGTTGAAACTTTAATTCAAAAAACAGTAATTAAAATTCTAGGATACCATTATTACTTCCCTGGAGTGATATAATATTCAATACAATTTGGCTTCAATGTATTTGCGTCTTGCAAATTCACTCACTTAAATAAATACACTTAGAACATGCTTAATTTCTGCGAAATCTCGTTACCTTTAAGATCTTCAAATATTCAGTCGTGTTTGAGATGGCTGGTGCCTTGGTCGTCATGTTTAGGGTTGCATTATCTGAAAAAATTATAAAACATATCGAAGCGAAACGTATAGTGGTGTTGCTTGACATACTCGATAATGAGACAATTCAAAACCCGCAAACTTGTCTTCTCAAAAAAAGCGTAGTGTCGAATTTTTACAAAAGACTGGTGACATAATCCATCCATGAACGTCATAGAATTTAAAATGAGGCAATGGGAAAATCCACGTTGGCATATTTCTCTGGATTTCTAAAGTAGAAATTTAATATGCCAGTATAATTTATTGGAAGCTGTAACTACCATAAAATTATTTTGAAATTTTCCAAAGGTCATCGTTGAGTCTCGCTTGTAGAGCTCGTTTTATACTGCGACAGAACAAGCAGTCTATGCAAAGGACACATCTGACTTGCTTCAGCTTTAGAGCTATATATATATATATATATATATATATATATATATATATATATATATATATATATATATATATATATATATATATATATATATATATATACATATATATATATATGCTAATTTATATATAAATATATTATAATAGGTTGAACATCGATATCGCTTTCGTCGGCAAGAAGACAATCCCGTCTACCACGATTTCAGAATGATTAACCAAATGTTGTAAAACAATCTTTGTAGGTGGTGTTAAAATAGTATTTGTTTTGATGACGACACTTTGAAACCAACTCAGATCGTTTTTTTAACAGCGTATATTCATCAGCATTTACAATGTGTAGCTTTTCTGGTAAACAAAGATTACGTCGCTTGATTATATTAGACTAACTCGATGCTAATGAGTTTGTCTGGTCCTTAAAAGAAAAGAGCCAAGTCTTTGACATCATTTTCAGTTTTGATTATGTGTAGCTTTTTTAACGGACAAAGATTACATTGCTTGCTTATTGAAAAAGTACCTTGATGCTCTGTCAATAATAAACAATGATGCAACAAAGTCCTGGTACTAGGTCTTGAGAGACCAAATAAATTTTCATATTTCAATATTTCATTATATTATAGCATATATTCATCTATTGGTCAAAACGACAGCGACAGATAAACCATCTTTAGTTTTAATTTGGTTTTATGTAATTTAAGTTGGTTTATGTAATTTAGTTAGAATGTAGCCCGCCCGTCGATATGTAAAAAATAAATATTTATTGTTTCAATAAATTGTAGATTTGATACATTGAAATTGAGTATCTTAAAGTGCAATACTAGAAGAAATGTCCTTTGTAAAGAACGAGGTAATAACATATGTGTGCGCCTCAATAATAATAATGTTTATTCCCAAAAACAAGTGAAGATCAAATGTAAATTTACAGTGATTCGATTACACAAAATTGCACATAGATAAAATCCAATTTTGAGCCTGAAAATAAATTCATAAAGGTAGTCGCCATATAACCAAAATGTGTTTGCTGCCCTCTGTGAGGCTATTTAATTGACAGTTGTAAGAAAGGGGGGGGAGACATTTGGATGCAATCTTTAGAGAGGTTTTGATAACATGTTGATCAACATGGCCGGACTGAACATAGCTATCATTTGGTTAACTCTGTTCTATTCCTTGTTTTTGTTTCCTGGCTTTTCTCGCAGTCGAAATACACCTTTCACTGTGGAATTCGATTTTTGTATCGAAAATATAAAACATAATTGCAATTTCATAATGGTATCCAATGAACGATTAGTCTAAAGTTTCCAACAAATAACATTTTTTTACTTGCATATATTATACATACATTTTTTAACAGCGCTAACCAATTGTATATATGATATATACATATATATATATATATATATATATATATATATATATATATATATATATATATATATATATATATATATATATATATATATATATATTGATTGATTGTATTATTAATGAAACTCAAATATTCAAACATTATTGGTTTGCTTTTAATGTCGCCGTTCCAAAAACGCGGGATGTAGAAATAGATTTAATGCCATGCATTATATACTGTTGAAAACACTATGAAAACGCGTTGGGGAACAAAGCCAGAAAATATACTTATTTAAAACAGGTTCCGGATTTATTGCGGAATTTCTATTGCGTTTCGGAAAAGTACATCTTTCCGACTGCTTGAGTGTACATGCATTTTCTCCTTACTGTGGACATATCAAAACATGACCTAAACTTTCTATAATCACTTTAAATTTTGGGAGTATGATAGGTTAAAAGTTAAAAGTTAGAATGATCCCTCACGTAACAAAAATATATTCAAAATAAAAGATTGACATTAACAATCTTCCTAGACACAGTTACATAACCCAACATCTGAAGAGTCAATCAAGTTGATAATCATGATTTGCAAACGTTGGAAATAGGAACATCTCCTGTGAACGTCTGAGAGATATGTGTTTTTCAATCTTCATAAAGTGGATACTGTGTTTCAGGCTGCTCAAGAATAGTTTTGAACAATATGTGTGGGTGCAAAATATAAATTCCATTACCTTCACACAGAACATTTCTTCCACCGTCACATTTTGACGTCCTCCACTCCAATGTCTCAAGCCTGATGTTTATTGAAACGATGAAAAAATCAGTGTGACGCATTTGGGGGCCTGTTTTCTCACTCAATTACTCAGAATCAACTTAAAACTAAAATGATTTGATGGAATCTCACACTGCCTTCATAACGAATGCACGAACACATGCTATAATATTAAAACATTGAAGTGACAACAAAGGTGAAAACAAAACTTGTCAAAGTTTGCTTAATAAGTCGGGCGACCTTTGTCGCTCTGACAAAAAGGTCGCTGATCTTTTTCGCATGCATCTTAAATATACCGTCCGTCACACTTTTGAGTTTCCTGTTGTATGAGTTCTCAATCTTAATTTTAGCCGAACCATTTACGTTTTTACCAAAACTGGGACGTGGTTATCAGGTAGTAGACAAGTAGTCAAAGGCCGCCGTATCAGCGGCCTTTCACTAAATGTCAAGTACGTAGAATATAGACTTGCTGCAAAGCTGTGGCCACATATAAATATCATAAGAGAGTAATTAAAGGAATAAACAGACAGTTGCATTAGTGGTAATCTGTTGCGTTGAGAGTGGAGTGAAGCTTAGCCAGTGAAGCTTAGCCAGCCATTTACTGCTGCTGCCGGAAAAAATCAAGTGACAGGGATTTGTTCCCTAGAATGCACCTGCGGGACAGACATTTGAAATCTTAACGTTTTCCAATACCTTTCTGGTATGCCACTTATGGGGGCGCATTTTAAAACTCTTTGTGTAAGATACATATTTAGTGTATTTTTTTTCGAAAATTAAAACATTAATACATTTCTTCATATAATTAACACAGGAATTGTTGCCAAATAGAGGACAATGTTACATAGTGCTACGAATATTGGCCGTGATATTTTAAATTGGCGATTGCGTTTGAACTTTATATAAAACAATCTATAATGTGAACAGTATATTACGAATCCCTTAACACCGGGTTACATAGTGCTACGAATAGTGGCCATGATATTTTAAATTGGCGATTGCGTTTGAACTTTATAAAAACAATCTATAATGTGAACAGTATATTACGAATCCCTTAACACCGGGTTACATAGTGCTACGAATATTGGCCGTGATATTTTAAATTGGCGATTGCGTTTGAACTTTATAAAAACAATCTATAATGTAAACAGTATATTACGAATCCCTTAACACCGGGTTACATAGTGTTACGAATAGTGGCCATGATATTTTAAATTGGCGATTGCGTTTTAACTTTATAAAAACAATCTATAATGTGAACAGTATATTACGAATCCCTTAACACCGGGTTACATAGTGCTACGAATAGTGGCCATGATATTTTAAATTGGCGATTGCGTTTTAACTTTATAAAAACAATCTATAATGTAAACAGTATATTACGAATCCCTTAACACCGGGCTGAAGAAAGAAACCCTTGAAAAGGTAATTATTGCGTATTTTTGTTTCGATTGTTTAACGTAATATGGCATGAGTTCGATAATTGGAATAGAATGTGAGCTCCCTAAATGTGTCTCTGAAATTAAATGGGTTGAAATTAATTGGGTTATGCGTACCTCATCCTGTAATTGGGCTAACGCCCGCTGAATGATAGACTGATAAAAATAACAAATTACAAAGTTGATAACTATAAAACGTACCTGATATGCTCTCGCACATAAAGCATAATGCAAGAATCGTTGCCTACATCAAACACAGCTGGCCTATATGTCACGACGGAACCATCATGTGTTGTTAACTCTCCAGAGGGTAAATTAACGTAGGCATCTATCCACATATAATTTCGAATATTTAAGGCATGTACAAAGGTCACCGCATCGACATGTTTCGCCTCGTCCATAATTCTAATTAAATGCAAACCAAAGCGCCTACAGACTTCATGTGCCTGCGTTCCCTCCCATCTGTTCATGACGATGAGGTCAGCCGAACCTGTAAACGTTAGGAAAATACAGTGAGAGTGGAGTACAATGTATGTACAAAACGACAAGGAAATTTAGAAGTAAACATGATGCAGTATAATTTTTAGAGCTATGATTTCCTTACTTGCATTTTCGCAAATCGGCATCCACATTTCGTCACAAGGGATTGCTTCCCACTTGCCGTACCTGCAAAGACATGTCGGTGACAAATTCATCATCGACACATGTGTGGGTTACAACTGTTTGGTTCAATGGTTGTAGTGACATGGTTCGTGGCATTATCTTTAAATCTTGAAGATTTTATCCTATCCATTACTTAATCATGCACTACTATAGACAAAGTTGAAAACTATGAAAAAGTATTAACAGTAGGGATTTTTTTAAGAAAAGACTCACATAATTATAATGAATTTGTCAACTTTGCACAATGATATAATGTCACTATGGATTGTAACTACAAGTGCTAATTGCAGAGACTTACAAGATAGCAATGCAGTAGTTCGCTGTCGGAATATGATTTTCCGCAAATGGTTTACAGCTAAGTTCCAGGTCATCACTTGTCTTTACTACTTTTATGTCAGATGTTACTACAGCATCAATCCAGAAGTACTTCTCTGGTTTTTCAATCGTCTGCACTATACGCTCATGTTTATCTTCACTGTCGTCTATCACTAGTTGTAAACCAAACCGTTCACACAGTAGCCGTGCTTGGTATTGACTTGCAGCACCGAAATAGGCATATCTTGCAGAAACTACGAGCAAAGACGATAGCAAGTATAATTATTCAAAATAAGACTAGGCGGCCAACATGGGAAAGTTCCTGGTATGATAATCGCCTATATCACAGGACATCCTCTGTGGCTATGGCAATATTTCTTGAGTCATTAGGTGTACATGTCAAATAAACCAATAATCAATGTGCTGAACTTACTAAATTCTAGGCATAGATATGACCAATGTACCTTCACACGATTGGCAAATTTACTTTAGAATAACAAAATATATAAATGAGCTAATAGTTATTATCGCATATAAATCGAACTCTCCGTGTCAGTAAATACTGCCATGAGAAATACACGGTGGCGATCAATCAAATATAGCTCATTTTTTACAATTCTGTGCTAATGTTTTCTGTGTAACGTTAACTAATACTTCTTATTTGTGTTTACAGATACTCGATTTTTCTGTTTTTCAACTGCAGATGTTCAATTTTTAGCCTAAATTGCTGAAACTATTACTTTTTGATGAAGCCCAGGTTGTTGCATAATGTCACTCAGGAGTTTACCTTAGACGAAGCCTTCGAAAACGCTGTTTGAGTGAGGGGAACCTGCAGAGACATTTGATAGTGCAGGTTCTTTTTGTGTAGCGTTTGATATTGAATAGATAGTTTGATATTGGGGATTTAGTCGAGCGGTTTGTCTGTTGCCCTCTGCGCTAGGTGATTGGGTGCCGTGCGTTGTGGGTTCGAGTCCCGGTTGATACCATCGTATTGAATATTTGACGGGCTGTTGAGTCCACGCTAATGTCACATATATGTTGTTTAGTGCTCTATTTTGATTCAAATTTGTTAAGAGAATTTCTGATTGATTTACAACTGAGTTTTCGTGTAAACTCTTGGTAATGTTTAATTGGCGCACGTGGTGGTTAACATTGTCCTTAAATCAAGTACTGTATTCATTGCTTCTAGTAGACATAACTCATATTACTTAACACCTGTTTTTACCAGAGGTGTACATATTTTCTTCTGAAAATTTAACTTTACTTCGCACAGGTAGCATTTGTTATCTATCTATCTGTGCTGTGCTTTTGGTGTTTGTCATATCGTCTTTGTCACCATGGAACTTATGACTATGATGTAGATTATGGTTTGGTACTATTGTTCGGATTGTACCATGAGACAATTTTTAACAACACTGCAGTTCTTATTTTTATTTGTATTGATTCTCATTCAGAAGTGTTTTTGTCTCTGACGTTATGTATCTTAGTTGGCCTTGAATTTAAATCAATCGGTTCAAATCTGTGCACATAAAAATATCGTGTGAAGTTGGATTGCTCTATTTTATCCTGCGTTAAGGACGCATTGCAAATGTAATATAGATATTTTCTACGCTGTGTAGTTTTAAAACTATTTTATCCAGTCATTTTAACAGTTCTCCTTTTTGATACGTGTATGTTTTTTTTCAATTTAATGTATCGTGCTACTTTTATGGTTGTCTTGTATATTTGTCTTGTGTTTGTGTGACTTTTTTGTTTCGCAGATCTGTTAGTGGGTTTGCCCGTTGATCTGTGTATCAAATAAAATAAAATAAAAATAAAATAAATCTCTTTTTTTCAGATGTTTATTGAAGCCACTTGACGTTTCACAAGGTATGCTGTATGTTACTTTTTTAACGAGGTGGATAATTTTATCGCAACAGAATCATACAAATGACATGCTAGCTACTTTGGTGAACCAGAGGATTTATATTGTTAGCACTGTCATTGAAATCAAATGTACTTTTTAGAGAATATCGTCGTTTGACTTTCCACCGGGCATTAATCCCATAGTCGAATCTGGAGGTTGTGTGATATTGCTGTAAGTTTGATACGCTTACCTGGTGCCTTCTTACGGCTGCATCAAACTTGAATATTACTGAAACTACGACAGTTCTCTTTCTCTCGTTCTTAGTTTTTTGGGTTTTTTTTACTATTTAAGTTGTTTTATTGGTAACATTTTCTTTAGTAACAGTAACTGAAATTAAATTGAAGTACAGTGCTTAGTTATCTACAATTTTGTGTAAAATTGAAATCCATTTGCTGCAATGTCTCTCTAATTTGTCTTTTTCCAGGGCTATTTCATACTCTAGATAGTAGTTGAATTTCACTTGAAATGCTGCAAAAGTGTCGTTTACTTTGTTTCATTTTCATGACATAGATGTGTCTTTTGGCTAACAGTAGCAAGTGATTATGAATGTCAGAGCAACTGTCAACACCAAAGAGCACTTCATTTAAGTTATGTCTCGTTAACAAACTGAAAGATTCCTCGAAAAATGTGTGAAACTCGTTCCAGAAGGTCTCAGTGAATTTACAGGTGTAGAAAAGATGATCTAGCGTCTCGTTGCTGTTTTGGCAGAATGAACATAGCTGTGATTGGTCCATGCCTCTTCTAGATAGATCGTAGTTTGTGTACAGAATGTGATGAAGAAGTTTGAACTGGAATTCACGTGTTTTTGTGTCTATGGCTACCTTAAATGGTAGGCTATATGTAGGAGACCATGGTCCAGTAAAGTCATATTCTCTTTCATAATAGCGTTCATTAATGGGACTTAGTTTTACATACCGTCCTCGTGAAGTATTGAATGTAAGTCATCGAGTCATAAAGAGGATAATCAACAGATAAAAATTTGAAAATGTTGACGTGGATACTGACAAATGCACTGCACAAGAAAGAGACTCCAATCGCAGATCATGTTGAACTAAATATTTCCGAGACACTACGAGATCATGACTAAAGAAAATGTAAGCATCGGGCAAAAAACATGTCTGATATGATAAATTTTACGACACGATAAATGTTACTTGACATTGTTACTTGGTATGAATTGCTATTGCCTACATATATTTATGAAGGCAAAATGTGAGGACGAATTCCGCATGAATCGCTCACGTCTATCTTTTTCAAAATTAAATGCACACTCAAGGTTTGAGTCGCCAGGATGTTTTTTCGAAAAAAATTGATATCAGGTCGAAATGGACTTATTTAAGAAAATTTTAAGGACACACAATTACACACACACACACACACATATATATATATATATATATATATATATATATATATATATATATATATATATATATATATATATATATATATATATATATATATATATATATATATATATAATACACCCATCTATATGAGTTTATTGTCAGATGCACACTACATCACGACTGCGCAGTTATTATAGCTTCCTTATTCGACATCATCCGTAAGCAGGCTATTTCCTACATTGACCATTTGATGCCGGGCAGGCATGATTAACGTAGTCGTTGAACGCTAGAACGAGCTCTAAGCTATTATAAAAAACTTAAATATCAGTTATTTTACATGTAGAAACTGAGTATCCAACCTTACGCATTGGGAATTTAAATTGCCAGAAATATCTGCAAGACGTCGGGAGGGAAAGCGTTGAAAGGTAAATGAAACCCTCTTCGTTAGAGCACAAAGTTTATAAGAGAAAAAAGGCCTGAATCTTGCATAAGAGCGACAAACTGGCTATGTACTTCATTACAAAATGGTCTGTAAAAGGGATGATATTTGCTAGGTCAAAGGCTTTATACAACGAGTTATGTTCCGCCATCAGCTCTGTTTACTGGCTGAGACGTAGCCAACACTCGATGAAGGCAAAATCATTCAAAATAGGAGTCTAATGGCGTGAAACAGGTCATCTGTATAGTGTAATATTCGCTTCATTCTCTCCCTATATGTTCCTTATACTAGATTAACCAAAACAAATATTTGGTAGCTGAACCAATATTGACCTACCTGATACATTTTGGTAAGTAACAAGTGCGATCCCAGCAAGAACAATAACACTCATACGGAATCCGAAGTAGTCCTTTCGATGTTGTTCTTTCATGCCGAACATTCTAACGTTTGCCAAATAGATGTTTTCAAACTACCTTGGGTAACGTGTTATTAATAAAAGAGATTTATAGCAACTCAATCGCACGAAGAAATTGACCAATGCCTATATGCATCATAACAGAGTGTGAACATGATTAAGGCTGACCGCGAAGTGCAGGCTATGACAAAGTAACGAACAAACTGAAGGCCAATTGTCACTGCGATGGACATTCACTCGTACGATCCCTCCAATGTCGTTTCATTAAACCAATTTAAAGAAATTGAAAATACAAACAAACAACGAATATATTGTACCAATGACTAGAAAGAAATGCGAAGAGAGCACTTTCACGCAGTTCGCAGCTGTCCTTCATTCAGTCATGGTTATGTTGATTTGCGAAATGAAATTCCCTTTATTCAGCTGAAACGTACTATCAAAAGAGGAAAATAAATAATAGAATGTTTGACGCTCCTTGTAGATTGGATTACCCTATGTAAGAGTCTCAACGCATCGTTAACGTTTGTAATTTGTTTGTACAGAGCGGGAGCCAGTACTGTTAATAAATTTTGCCATCTGTGAATATTTTTGAGACTTCTATTTCGCTAACAGCAAAAATTCTATTTTTAATAGATTAAAAATAGGATTAAAATCGAAATCAACAACACGAAATGAAAACGAAACGAAAGAAGTATAATTAATTATTTTTTCAAACCGCTTGTTTTTTGTTTGCCACTGTTGTGTGTCTTTCATGTTTTTGTTCTTTTTTGTGTATTTTTATGGTGTCAGGAAAATGGAAAAGGTCTGATAAAAAAGGCCTTATAAAAATATATGTTTGAAGAAAAGTTTCTTTTCACGCTTCAATGTAAAGTTAAATCAAATTTGAGTAATCAACAAGGTATACAATCCAACTGACCCTGAAATGCTAACAGAAGCTTTATTTAAAGCAGCAATTTTCAATGCCAAGTCCTCGCATTGGTGGAGCTTTCCTCCCAGTCAAACACCAGGCAAGTACGATGTTTGATTTCTATAACATTAGGCCTAATTACACAAACGGATCTCAACATTTTGTCACCTTTAACTAATCCTGCTAACATAGTTTATAAAAGCCTTTGATTGACGGTCGGTTCCAAACGCCAACGGTCATTGATTCCCCTACACCAACGCTCGAATTTTCTAAACAAATTCTTCAAATCGCGTTAGAATTTGAATATAAACACAGAATTTGATTGGCAACAGCTTTGCGCTGAACGCTTGGCAGTCTATCTGCGTTTATGCCGCCGGCAAAAACCTCTAAAAATTGGCATTTTCCGCCGCGTGTGCCCACGTGTTGCCTGTTTGGTGTCTATGTACAAACTTCGCGCCATTTTAAAGGGAGGCTCCGCCTTTAAGGCGAAATGTAGCATACACAGTTGCCGATTGCCCGCTCTCTATGGCAGAGACAGGTTCAAGAAGCGAGCACTTGGTCGACCTAAAAGAACACGAGGAGTCTGAATCTTGCATAGAGTTTGAACAACGTTTAGTAGCTTGACCTTGTCCTTTACTCAGTTACCTACGAAGAAGAATGACATGCAATGTAATTAGTGTTCGCATGAAGGCGAGATGTCAAGTATCGGTGAGCATTTGTTTTCGTAGTAGACATTTTAAAAAGATTGATCGGCAAAATCCATCCAGGCAGAACATGCCTGGATCTTCATACATAAATTAGCACAAGGTGACGTCGTGCTCGAGTAAAGCTCTGTTAAATCTACGATGGACGAATACCGACATGAAAACTTTTTAAACGCTAAATAAAAGAGTTCCTAGAAAAATTTGAAGACAGTGTACCTCTGTTGATGTCAAATTTATGTGAAGATGTTGCTGAGTCAGTAATGTTTATCGTTCTGCTTCCTCAACCGTCAATCCACTAAAAGGATCATTTTTCAATTTGTAATGGACCAGCTACCTAGGCGTTGCGATTTTGATCGAGTATCCTGGCTGAGAGGGAGCGGTGGAAGATCGACAAGATCCTTGTATTGTCAAAGAATTATAACCTGGTTATGAAGGCTATAGCACTAGTTTTGTTTACCTCCAGGGGCCATGCGTTACAAACCCGAGAGGTAAACCGATGGGTTTCTGGTAACACAAGGGGTAATGAACGGATGCTAAAGCCCGATTAAAGACCAGGTTATAGGTGTTTTATAACGCACCACATGCTCACGGTCTTTTATGTTATTGTTTCATTGTTTTCGACGTCCTTTGCTGCAAAGGGACTGAAACGATACATTAACTAAGTAGAGAAGTTTGCTAGGCGATTCTCCACAGCGTAACTGTAGTGCCAAACACAAGAGAAAATGCTTGATATACGTTCAGTATATTGACGTATATGGAACACAATATTAATTGCATATGTAACGTATATCTTTGTATATGGAACATTCTAATACATTAATATACGCAGCGTATAGCTCTGCAGAACAAGAGTATACGTGATGCACATCTTTGCACACCAAGAGTACACTGTAGTTTTGCATTTTATTAATATATATATATATATATATATATATATATATATATATATATATATATATATATATATATATATATATATATTATTTAGTTTATTTATTAGCCGTGTTCACAATAATGACATTGGCTCAGAAAGAAAGAGAGAGAGAAGGGGAAGAAAATATATAACACTGAAAAGTTTTCAGATTCACTTCATTCAAATTAGCTCAGGAAGTGATTAAACTTTCTGTCTGAAAATCTGTAACAACTCATTCATGTATTTTGCAACAACATGAACAATGCAACTGTCAGTACATGACAAAAAGTACTTAAAAAGAGAATCATTGTCAAAGCATTTTAGCTGGTTCTGAATGTTAAAAATTATTTCTAAGTAAATTGTTCGTACAGTTTGTGCTGGTTTACTTGGACAAAATGAAATACAATGGATTTCATCACCAACACCAGAATGACAAAGGGTACAAAGTCTAAGATGTCTTGGAATGTTTTTAAAACGACCAATTTCTATTGCAAAAGTATGGTCAGAAATTCTTACCTTTGTCAAAGCAATTCTGTAAAAAGGAGACTTAACAAGTGATAGATAATTATATATATATATATATATATATATATATATATATATATATATATATATATATATATATATATATATATATATATATATGTGTGTGTGTGTGTGTGTGTGTGTATATAATTAACATATTTGACACATGTACAGAATCAGTATATATGTATATATTATTCTTTATCAGGCATTTTTCCCAGTGGAATTCTTCACAAAAAAGAAGCAAAAATGTCTGTAGCATACCGTATAACGTCCCTGGTTGCACACACGACGAATCTTTGCCAACAATGACGTTCCGCAGTCTCTTGAAAGAGAAAATGTTGCTGTTTAAGTGAATGACTGATTGCTTAATCCGGAATCTCATTGGGCTCCAATAACCCGCCATTATTTCAAAGTTGCAGACGACACGAAGCGTAGGTCACATGACTGGCACTTTCACCTAAAGAAATAGCCTTTTGAGTATTGTTGGCCAAAACTGACAAACGCGATATATATATTGTGATGTCCATGGTTCCTTGATAATTGTTAGAGGATTAAAGAACAAACTTCCCCATAATCCCGTAAAAACGTTTGGATTGCTAAAAAGAATCTTTATATTGTTTTGGCACATCTAACTAATATATGTTTTCTTGTAGCAGGTTTTAACCATGTTGGGTCTTCAAATATCAATGTCTCCAAAACTTGATTTGAAATACTTTGGATTGCTTCGAAAAGATTCACAATGGGAAAGTTTAGTCGTAACGAAGGATTATTGATTTAAAGAGTTACTTGTTCCGCTTTCTTTTCTAAATTTAGTGTAAGTGCAAGTCCTTGATTGGTTATCCCCTGCACTGTGGTTGTATGCAGGTGCACATGCACACAGCTGTTGTGCAGGCTTCAGTTCATTTCTTACATTCAGTTACCACATCTGCTCTCCCCGCATACTGTTTCCTGAATGGTCAGTTTCACATTTTGCAAATAAATACCGTCCAGCAGTTTGAATAATGATCAAGTATAAATCAGATTTGCCAACAGGTACAAAGTCAGTCATTTTCTTGGGCTAGCAGCCGGCTGTCTCTCTCGTGCACTCTCCCTGCACTTGCATTTACTGCCCCTGAAGACGTCACCATCTGAGGTAAGACTTACCTGTGTCATTCAACTGGATATTCAACTGAATACCGTACTGTCTCTTCAAGTTTTGTGGAAATTGTTTTCGACGCGGACATTTATTGTATGAGGCGAGGCTTGGATGTTTGTTGGACTACAGCTACGCGCCATGAAGTAGTTTGAAATTTCAAAGTTACTTACCTGTGTATTTCTGACACCACTTCATATGTATGTCGAGTTTTCATTTGTGAATTTTCTACTGTATTTACTTTATTCCGAGACTTACCTTCAATTTTTGTATATTTGCTATTCAGAACCGTATGTGCGTGCGTCAAGTGCATACAGAAGTGAAGTGGACTATATGCATTTTGTAATTACTACGCAATGGTGTTGCGACTAGATAGTTATTAAAGCACCATTTAAACTGCACACGAGTCTCCAGAGAGTGTAAATCAGGGGCCCTAGCTACGTAGGGGTTGTGGATCCTACATTTAGTTTTTGCCACAGATTATTTTAACGAAGGTTATTCGTTACAAAATTCAACCCTTGAAATACGTTTTACACCTTCCGCAGGTTTATATACCCATCAGACATAGCGACGACCATCTATTAATGCAGATTCTGATCAGACACTGGCCTTACAAACCTAATAGCGACAGCATGCCTTCCACAGTTACGCTCCTGAAGCCTAATTGTCGTCTCTGTTTATATGGTCATATTAACATCCATTTTATATGTCGTATATTTCGATGATTGTCATTGTATTATAACACCTGTCATCGGAATCAGTGATTACGACTTTACCTATGCGCCTACGGGCAATACATATTTTTGAATCACTCATATTGCACATATCGACGTACCTGATCCATGGAGGAATTTAGCAAATGAGACAGCAGTAACTACATCAGCGTGGAATCCGAAACATTGTAGACGCGGCTACTACATGTTTAACGTTTTAATATTTGCTACGGATGATACATTCAAAAGCTGTTGGTACGCTAATAAAATAACAAATAATCAAACAGATGCATATTCTGTCATTTCGTAATGTCATATCGGACGTAAATATCTAATGGAGGGGAACATCCATGGACACGAGAAATATAGGCTGTCCGCAAGAGGCGCAGGTCATGCCGCATGCGAGACGATATGACAAATCAACTTTCCAGTTTGCCACAACAATTTTGTGCGTGTAGTTTCCATGTGGTGTGTTATTAAAAATGTCAATTTAATCTTGTTTGTCGCGAAAACATACAATTAAGTGATGAAAACATTCAGCCGAATGAGATATTGTTTCACGTATACTGCACATTGTTTAACTCAGATAGCTTCTCCATGGTCTATTACACTTTTTATAGATGTAGACCTAACGTCACAACTTTTTTCATTAATGAATGTCCTCGCTTTCTTCTACGCTTCATTGGGAATTAAATTTGTATTCTAGCTCCCCTAACGGTTTGTTGATGTAGTCGCAATGATGGCCCGTCTTTCTAATTGCTGTTTAAGTCACAAGGTAGAGTGTTTCCATGTCAAATCGCTAGTCACACAACCTTGATAACTTTTAGAAGAAATTACGGTATCAAGACTCACTTATTCTGCAGGACTTGCTTATAATTTTGGTGTCTTCTGCAGAATGCAATATAGTATTGCATCCTACATTCGAGTGTGCTGCTGTATATTAAATAATTCCCATGGTTGTTATAGATCAATTGACATATCTGTCACTGACATGAGCTATCTACCAATGTCTCGTGCAGGATAGCTAACTGTTTTGAACACCTACTATACGGGCAAAACGCTACTTAGAACACCCACCTTCAACTACATATTTTCAAAGAACACTATGAAAGCATGTGAGCTTTTGACCGAACAATAATATTAAAATACCATGAAGGCATTCTCTTGTGCTTACTTTGTGAAAATTTGAAAGAGCGATTCATGCATATTTTGAATGTGTACGATTACTACTAGATTGAGGCATGTCAGCTTTGCTAACATGAGGTCTGCGAAGATGAAAGAGCACTGTTGGTGGAAACTTTCAGCCAATGCGAGTGTACAGTCACGGTACAATATATACCCCATAAAGAATCACTATTCCAATAAGTGCAACATATTAATCGTCCATGGCAACACTGTTTAGAATGTTGATTGCGTACATTTGAATTGAGTATTGCCCCTGGGGGCGCTTTGGTTGCATTTGACCAAACAGGCTTTATGATATGGATTATTTACACCGACATATTAGAAGACAAATCTTAACACTTCCCCAATGAAAGCATTAGGTATTCATGCTTTGTCCACTGCTGTAATAAGACCCCAAAATTAATGAAACAGTCACAGTTGATAACATTATTATGCATCTTGAGAATGTGTACATGCCCGAAATATAAAATCATGGCCCGTTCGTTTATTTTCTATAATTGGTTGGACACCATCAATTCTTTCATCTTGAAAACAAAGGCAGTTACACTCAGAGAATTCAAGTATCGACAAGAAACCCAAGTCAATGTGCGATATTATGAAAAAGAAAAAGAAGCCTTGGTGTTCATAAAGGTATGAGATTTTATTTACCTAATAAAATGTGCATAGTCCATTAACTTGAAGTGTGGTATTCTTGAATGTTTTTACGGAAATATATTAGAGTACAAAGCAAATGAGAAAGGAATTTCTATACGAATATTTGAAAACCAGTAATATTACAGTTGATTTCAATCAACAATAAACAAATTATTGCTTATCCAAATCTCATATTGTATTAGTTTTGTTTTGCTTTTGGTTGAAAAAACGACCTTTTCTTGGTCGACAACCCATCACCATTACTTACAATTCCTACCAACTAACTAAATAACGTGTTTATTCGAAAGGTCAATGTCCATCCCTCACAAACAACTTTCCTATAGCCGTATAACTTTCTATAGGGGGAGGTTAATGAGCAATGACGTCATTTTTTGAAGACTGCCGTCATCGGCTCATGCGGACAGGTTTTGCTTGTCTTGGAATCACGCTCGATTCTCAATCAACAACTGGCTGAAAACATTCTGCACATGCGGAAATCGCAAAACAGAAAGACAATCTTGTAAACAGTGGAAAGCCGATGGAATTCTGTCATTTCTTTCGTAAGTTACATATTTTTGAAAGTCGCTCTCAAAAATTTGTGATTTTCCGAGTTTTTTGGGGCATGTTTTCTGTCCTTTTTAGAGGACCTGGAGATTTTTCATGTGGAAACCGCTAATTTTTCCAGTGACCTGAATATATCACCTAACATTTCCACCAACTACCAAGTCGGGAACGCGACTGTAAATGTATGGAACGGGATTTTATGCATAGCATATTTTCCGTCTTTTGACAAATAGGATTGGCTTGTTAAACCTAGAAAATGGAGGACGTGAGCGGTGATAGACCCTCTGAAGAGAAACATATCTCCATGCTGACACGTCCATGCCGTGTGTGTGACACACAAGACCTAACAAGCCTGCAGATGTCAACTTATATGCCAATGAACTTGTGCCACCACAATGTTGATCAAGTCCGTCCAGGCCTTATCGACACCCCGACTTCCCCCGCCCTCCCATGGCAGTACGTACGTACGCGTACGGCATACGACCACAAAATTACCTCTGAAAACGTTCACGCCGCACAATTCGGTGACCCTCTGCTGGGAAGTAGTTAATCCGACTGCTGCAGTCTTTTTGTTGAGGCTTTCCGTTTGTTCACTATAGCCTTTATCAATGGGACAACGCAAAATGTTTTGCCGTCGCTAGCCATTGTTTACGTATTGATTTTGAAATTCGCTGGATATTGCGGGGTCACGTCAGGTCGTAAGCCATGTGCGCATGGGCACCAAATTTACCTAGCAGCCTCGGCGAAAAGTTATACGGCCATAGGGCTCTATGGGGAAAGTTGTTTGTGTCCCTTAAACGCTAACGATGACGTAGCGCGTCTAAATTATGAAAGAAAAGTAATAAAGGGTCAGGTATTTCAAACACTAAATTTAGAATATAAGACTAATTGATATTTAAAATGTTCTGTCAAAGTTGAAGTTGATATTGATCAAAACTGTTAAAGAAGACTTTATTTGTAAAAAAATACAACTTAAAAGGACTTTCATTAAAAAAAGAAATGTAATGTGATTATAACATTTATCTACTTGAGAAACACTTGCAAAGACTTCGACCAGTCTATATATGAGGTAAGAGAAGTCGACACCATAATTGTGTGTATGTGTTTCGTACTGATTACGTCAGGGGGCAAAACATGTTATCAGAGAATACCATGCTTATTCAGAAGGTGCTAATATGGCACTGTAAAAGCATGCTAATGAACCTCCACTTCAGTTATCCTCTGTAGTTGGCCGGCTATATGCTAGCGAGGTATTTGTACATGAGTCAGTAAACAAAGAATGCTACATGGGCAGCATTTGGCTAACCATGCAGTGATGTACATAAGGCGTTTGAAATGAAAAATAAAAAATAAAAAAAAAAATAAAAAAAAATGAAAAATAAAAAAAAAACTTTAAAAATATGCAGATGCAATTATCCCAAATTAGTTCCAAATCGTGTTAAGGGAGCTTTCATGCATTGCGATAGGGAATGGATCGGATGAAATCGGGGCATGTTCATAAATGTTCCTCCAAGTCCTTTTTTGTTAAAATATGACCCCCTAACCAAACTTGTTGAACATGCGCAAAAATCATGCTGGTTTAGGGGCAGTTCTCGATCCCTGATTCTCGGATTAGTTTTTTTTAAGATCGAGTAATTAGATGATGTCCTTTGTTGCCCATTAAAATTTTTATCAAGGTAGTCAATTTGCTTATGAATAAAACTGACACATGACAGTGCCCTTTTAGCAGAATAGTTCATACTTAAGTACAACTTTACCTGAAGTGTACTAGGAAAAAGCTACAACAATGCTGAAAATGCTTTCGAAATCGTTTGACACAAATTCGGCCCGGTGACAAATTGACAAAGACAAAAGTACTTTCTAGACCTTATCATTTTCGGGTGTACACGAAATCAACCAGCCTGAGCGAAAAACTATAAAGTAGCCTTACTTTAGAGCGTTATGTTTTGTTTATACGTTTATTGTGTAAATTCATGGGCCTATAAAGAAAAGGTACGTATCTATGGTAAGTTGTTTAAATAACGAAATGGGAACTTAATTCAGAAACTGCGTCAAATCCAATGTTAAACGATTATTATCAACCTAAAATTGTAATTTTGGTTACAACTAACATTTGTTTTCCCACAGGCACTAGAGAGGAACACTAGTGGCAGCCAGCGATTTGCACGGTCCCCATGCAGTTGTTGTCCGATATTCGAATTGTAACGACAACCTCGCCTTCGGCGCTGGGGTGATCAATATTGCTGTCGCGAACACCATCAAATGCGGCTGCCGAAAAGTTGTTGTATTCTTCTGGGTGGACCCGTTGAAATTGACATCATGACGGTCTGTGACAGATGCCTATGTAGGACTTCAGGGACTAACACACAAGTGGTATCGCCGAAAAATGATGACACACCAGGGCTTATAATTATACTCGTCTTATTATTTTCGTTTTGTTTGCGACGAATAATTTATCTTCTCATCGCAACTCTTCCGAATGACCACGACGACACAATGTGCATATAATTACTCAGTAAGCAGCCTCATCTGCACTGAGTTGATAGTCGGGGATGTGCAGCTTCCCGGAGGATAATATGTAAGTGATAGTGACAGCAAATTAAAGAGACTAAAACTAGGGACGTTTTCTACCTTGTTGGTTGTTTCAAAGTTATTCTGCTCATTTTAAACTTAAGCTCAATTTCAACTATTCTTCTTGTTTTCCTTTGCTTCACTCTGTATTGACTGGGCGCCGTAACAAAGTGATTTTAGTCTCTATGATAGGCGCTGTTTTGCTTTGCCTGTGGTCATTTCATCCGAACCTTGACCCGTACTTTAATTGTACCATAAAGGAAATCTGTTCGTGTCCAGTAGGCTGTCAGTTAGCCATTGTCACCGGGGACAGCTGCGACTATCTATGGGTTTGCTTGTTTGTATTTTGGGCACCAGTACAGTTTCTCACAGCTGGAACGACACTCAGGCTGGTCACCAGAGTATCGAGGTCAGTCTGTAGTTTGATGTTCGGTAATTATCACTCTCGAGATTTCTTAACGTATTCTCGCTCACCCAAAACCAGTGAATCCAGCGACCACAGTGAGCACGAACTTTGTCAGATTGTCAAGCCGTCTCAAACTGTTTAGGTGCTTTCTCTGAGACTGTTTTCGTGAACGCTACGATATACTGGATCATTGTCGTTCAGTATGAAGATGCTGGGTTTGTCTTCGTTGATTGATAGAGTAGATCAAATCATATACCCAAGAGATAAATTAGGGTCTGTGATCAAATCAACAGCCCATATTGTCTATGGAGATGAGTTTGAAAGGCGTACACATCTGACCCTGGTAGTCACGTGCGTTCCTTTTGAAAAGGCGTTTCGTAGCATAATAGGGCCTTTGTGTGTGACTTTGCATAAAAACACAAGATTCTCAGGTAAAAGCTGTAGACGACGGCACAGATTTAGAACGCAAGTGGTAACCCATAACAGAAAGGGCGTAGACATGATCTTTGGACTATCTTGGTACCAGACATTGGCAGATTTTGAGCAAGATTGTCATGGTGTGGCATCCGTCTGGAAAAACCGGACCGTTTAAAAACGATGGCGGTGACCCCACTAGTCTGTGATGGGGAGTGGGCGGTTCATGGTCCGACACCACTATCCGATTCAAGCTAAATGGCGACCTATTTAAACACAACTACAATTTAGCTTTGCTTTCCAGGTCATACAGCACAACCTGATTTAAATCCAAAGGTATTGCTTAACCCGTTGTAAATCAAAATCAATAAGAGATATGCCGCTGCCCTTTTTTTGAAAAGGGGCAATTACATAATGTGAATCAGTAATATTTTCTCCTAAGGGAGCCTTCAGTAATTACAAGGGGTGGGGAATAGGGGGAGGGTAACTTTTTAGAAAACTGTTCAAGGGTGAGGGTCACTTTATATAAACTTATCTTAGAAGAGGGTCACTTTTGACAGAAAAAGATTTTAGAGCCAAACCTTTAAATTTCTGTTTGATATTTCCTAAATAGGAAATTGCCGACAAAATATACGATTCATTTAAATACATAAACGATATCGACAAGCTTCACAAGCAAGGAAGATGCATTGGTATCCTACATAAAACACCTTGAACAGTTACAACTGATGAAAGACTAGAGACAAAACATATGGGATAGATGGCAAAGTGTATATCAATTATCAAACGCCTTTAAATGCACAGATATTATTAGTTTTATGTTTTATATTGGCAAAAAATCGATCCATTTGTCACGACCTTTGTCTAATCAAGTACATTAATATGAATAATCAAGAGTACATAAACGCACAGATATACCTATTGTTGTATCGGAAAAATATAGTCATAGTTTCGTCATAAACTACCATATAAAGTGAATCAACATTTTGGTGAAATTTAAAAATCCAATTTCTTGCTCACACATGCATGTTTTGCTTCCTACGTCAAGCAAAGTGCATTTTCATATATTATCAATCATATATAAATGTACAGATATAGATTGTTTTTGGTGGAAAATTGTTAATAGATGTCCTGATAGACGCCCATGTATTATGATTTGATATTTCTGGAAGGAGCACTATATCAGCCACATCTTGCCGCCTTATAGTTGAGCAGAATATGGTGACCCTCCGGCAAATGCATAACCTTTCAAAAATGTTTGTGTGATTAATTGCAACACTCCCTTCCAAAACGCCAGCCTCCCCCCTTTTAATTTGTGTTTGTAACTTACATAACAATTAAATCTAATTGTTATGTAAATTAGCTGATACTGTTTTTAGTTATTCCTGGGGAGAATACCGCAGTGATTGGGGGAGGGTCAAGTTTTAGGATGCCTGACAAGAAGAGGGTCACATTTTAGACTCAAGGATAGGGGGAGGGTAACATTTTACAGTACAGGTGCGCATGGAATTCCCCGGCGTACCCCCTGTAATTACTGAAGGCTCCCTAAGAGTGACACACTGACAAAATGGGGAGTCTCAGATCCCCTTTGACGTAGGTGTGTGGAAAGAGGGGTTATAGTTTGCCTCGTAAGGCTTACGTACATTCTAGGGTAGACCGTCGGACCAGATTAGGCAGCAACAGGCCCACGGGTATGCCCTTCTTTGTCAAATTTCATCGCTTGAGTGACAAATTAGTAACACTGTGCAACTTCTA
Organism: Ptychodera flava; assembly: GCA_001465055.1. NCBI lineage: Eukaryota > Metazoa > Hemichordata > Enteropneusta > Ptychoderidae > Ptychodera > Ptychodera flava. The sequence continues at coordinate 60,971 of LD351293.1, forward strand.
TGACTAGGCGATGCGTCATGCCACCGTCGCAGCTGTCTTAAAAAACAGTCTTCATGCCCTGTAAGCCCTTAATCTAAGCATTAGGCATCAAAGAATAGGGCTCTAAATAGCATGGGATTCATATTCAACTTGACACAATTGAAAGTTGTTACACGGTATAATGGTATATGCGGATTCTATCTTCTGAGAAGACAGCATGCTTAATCATACAATATTAGATACCAAATTTGTAGCCAGGCCAACATGGTTTTATTGAATGCATAGTAACGCCTCTTTAATATCAATCACCAAGGTGAACATTTCAGTTATTACAGTATAAAAATTATGCTTGAAATCACACATACAAAGATTCCGCACAGGACACACCAACCCTTTCTATATTTTTGAACAAAATCGCATCCCCTTAATCAAGTGTGCTTGCTGTTTATTTTATTGTGGTAGATGATGTGTTGGTGAACAATATGAAAAGTACGCATATCACTTGCTTTCTGCAATACAGCAATTCCACTGAGGCTGCCAAGGGGGGTAATCTGTTGCACCTGTACAGGTACAATTTCTGTGGTCGAAGGGTACCCATGAAAATGATATACTGGCCGTGACATCCCGTTTGAGTCTATCACAATGAACCTTCAGTACAAACCATTTCGGCGATGATCAAGGGCATGTTGAAATGCTTAGGCAGTTGGGGTGGGGTCCTGAAGAATGACGAGATTATTTCTCACTGCTCCACTCCGACTTTTCGATTCACTGGAAATTATTAGATGTGTTTTTTCCCGAAAATGAGTCTCAGGCTGTACTAAGTTCATTCTGTGATGCTTGATTCTCCCATTAGGCTTACCGCTTTTCGTTGAACTCTTTCAAACAATCCGTCGGCAATCTAAATTTATACATTTCTGAAATTAACTGTAAAATTACCATCATCGTACAACGGTCATTACATGAAGATTGGTCAGTAATGTTCATTCTAAAAAGTTAAGATCAAACCTATTATAGATAATTGTCGCCATTCAAGTTTAAGTTATAAATTATTCAAGGTGTTTATTTATCGCCTTCTCGTAACATCATTATCTTGTCAATTGGCATCAGATGATACATGAGAGTAATTGATGGACAACGAACTCTATGTTCCCTACTGTAGGTCGAAATCGTCAGTTTTTCTACAAGCAAGTTAATTCACACAGAACGGGTGGGCGTTATCACACATCCATTTTATAAAGGCGCATATATTTCAGTGTTAGTCAATTCCCCAGCACATTGAACAAGACTATTTCTAACTTGTCAGATTGAATGGAATGTGTACCATGGTCATGTGACCGAGTACTGCAGCTTCACAGAAACCCGCGTGTACAGGGAAAGGTGAGAGATTGGGAATTAGTTTCAGTCAGTCATGGATATGGTAAGTGCTGTTAACTGTGCTTGGTTTTATAGTTCAGTTTGAGTACAAACAAAAAGATTTGAAGACGGTATCCTGCCTGATAAATACTCAGTAGCATGGGTTTATAATGTGTATTCATGGGCTCTCTTTGTGATCATATTCCAGATTAGCTCACCACGATTACCATATTAACATCAGACGCCACGACTCAAGATTCGTACAATTCTGTGGGCCAATGGAGTCAAAGGCAGGCGTGACCGACAATTACAACCTTTACTTCAACCCCAAGGCGTACTTGGACCGTTACTACAGTTCGGTGGAAGGATATGTGGAAGAGGAGGAGGGCGTTCTTCCCTGGACCCTCGAGA
>LD351296.1:31254-41302 GCA_001465055.1 Ptychodera flava
CAAGCAGAGCTTGTTAGTTCTAGAATATACAGAATATTATCTCACATAGTGAGTGTCTGAATATTATTCTGAATTGTATTCCAAAGCACATTCTGAAAGGACTCTTCGGGAATATACAGAATATTACCTCACATAGTGAGTGCCTGAATGTTATTCTGAATTGTATTCCAAAGCACATTCTGAAAGGACTCTTTGGGAATATACAGAATATTATCTCACATAGTGAGTGCCTGAATGTCATTCTGAATTGTATTCCTAAGCACATTCTGAAAGTAACTCTTCTGAAAATTTCACATTCTTTGCCACTGCACCATCTCCCTAATACATACTGATGACCCATGGTGTCCACTCAAGTCTCACTTTGATTCAGACTGAGACCGCCCCACACGCTGTAGAGCTCGCGAAGCACTCACACACGCATGCTCACTATCACACATCGCACATGCAAACTCCATCGAAGCGAAGAAACGAATTCATTGCTTTAACTGGGCGAATGATAACCTCGGGGACAATTCTGTCCACCAGCAGAGTTACCAACCCAGGGTAGAAAATACCGCTAGTTTTCAACCGGGTTCGAACCCACAACACACGGCACCAGTCGCCCAGCGGAGAGGCCACAGAGAGAACCGCTCGGCCAAATCTCCACTGAATGGTTGACCATGCATATATTCGACCCGGTTTTAGACAAGTTAAATTAAACCATCCCAAAAGTGAATTAATGGTCATGACCATTAACTCATTTTCACGATAGTTTCATGTACCAGCTTTTAGTCCCCATGGACGAAGTCTGGGGGGACTTATAGATTGGGTCATGTCCGTGCGTGCGTGCGTCCGTTCATGCAGATATCTCAGACATGCCCTGGTCAATTTCTTTCAAACTTTGCACAAGGATAGTACCCTACCCCAAACAGACATCAATTTGTTTCACAATGCGATCAAATTTGGCCGTGTTAGAGGACTTTTTAGTTAACACCTCCATAGACTCCCATGTATAAGGCAGTTCTCCATAGACTTCCATGTATAAGTCAGTTCACCATAGACTGTCCCATGTATAAGGCCAAGAAAAATAAAAATTTAGTTTCTCATCATATTCATATTGCAAAAAGGATGCAGTGACACAATTTTTAGTCCCCACGGATGAAGTCCAGGGAGCTTATAGAATGGGTCATGTCCGTCCGTGACTCCATTCGTGAGTCCATCCATTCACGCAGATATCTCAGACATTTTGACAAAATGTCATATGACCTCGGTGACCTTTTACCTCAAACATACATATTTGTCCTTAACTCAGTAACCACAAGTGCTACACCCTTCATATATGGTATGATGGGACACCTTATGACGCCACATATTGTACCTCGTTAATTATGTGCATATCTAATTCTGAGCAAGCCAATAGAGCTGGATGTCTGATTTTTGGTATATAGGGATAACTATAGGATAGAAATTTTTTGACAAAATGTCACGTGACCTCGATGACCTTTGACCTTGGTTATACATGCATAACTCAGTAACCACAAGTTCTATACCCTTCAATTTTGATAGGATATTACGGTAGACCTTAAGATGTCACATCTTGCACCTCATTTATCATGCGCATATGTATTTCTTGGCTGGCCAATACAGCTACACGTCTGATCTTTTTTAGAACCAAAACTTAGACATGCCTCATGTGTTTCAAATTGGGAACAACGACATAGACCTATGTGCCCATAGATCTCAACATATACACTCCAGTGATACTTCTTAATGACCACATTTCCCTGCCCCATCAAGACTAATACTCCTATTTCAAGTGGGGACTATGTCATTGTCAATGACTTGTTCACAATTTATCTCACAACTATTATTTACTTTTTATTTTTTTTAGTACATGACAAACTTTCCGAAGATGATTTGATTGACCTTCTATGTGTGTTGATCGAAGAAACAGATAAAAAGCGGATGACACTGAATGAACTTGCCTCCAAGTATGATGCACGTATTTCTCAGCAGGGTGGCAAGAAATTCAGAGAACATGGTTATGGACCACTAAAGACATTTCTTCAAAAACACCACAAATGGTTTCAACTGAAAGAGAAGAAAGGTTTACACATATTGGTTAAGGTAACAGAACATGCTAAAAAGGAAATACGTTTTTTGAAAAAAGCCTCAACTCTAACACAGGAAGACCCTCCATTAAGTGTGCCCAGACAAGTCATGGACTTGACAAAACCAGAACACAATCTAAATGATCCTGAGATTGAAAGTGCCAGTGTTATAGAGAAAAATGACAACACAAGCAGTGAAAGCAAAACTGATGAGAAGATAATGATTTCTGGTACCAAAAGTCATCATGAAAGAGATCAATTACCAGTAAGACACTACCCAGGTGGTGCACGACCAAAAACAACACTACAAAGAAGTGGATTTCCTACCATGGGAAAGAAACAAGATTTTTGCCAGCGAAAAGATGAGACCCACTCTATAAATGACCAAAGGTCTGATCAACAGTATCTTGGGGGTAATGAGCTTGAATTTTCAGAAAGTTCGTCTTCCGGTAGATATGAACTGATGAAGTTGCAATCTGAGCTTAAGTCTACAGATAATCAGCCAGTAGCTGGAGAAAGAAAATCTTCACAGGTACTTGAACTAAGGCAGGAAGGTCAAATCTGCTTTGCAGCTGAAACTTTGAATATTGAAAGTGTTAACATTACACAATCCAGTTTTAAGGCACAGCCTATGCCCTACCCTGATCCATCTCAGTTTGAGATAGATTCACTTTCCAAATTACTTTGTCGCTGTGAATGTGACTTCCTTAAATTTCAGTCATGCCACTATGGTTTGTCTGAGGCAAGTGCCTTCATGAAGGACATTGCAAGCTTTTGGAACACACCAACGTTTACAAAGGGATATATTGTTATAGGAGTGATTGAGAATTCTCATCCTCCCCATAGGCTACATGGATTGCAAGAGCCAGACACAATTAATAATGAGTACTACCAACAAATGTTCAATCATAATTTGTTCAATTGCAGACCAAACTATATGTATCAAGTAATACAACATGACAGGTTTAGATTTGGTGTAATCATTGTCGCCAACAGTAAAGATAGAATAGGACCATGTTACCCTGAAAGACTTCATGAAGATAAAGATGCATGGGAATGTAATCAAATATTTTACAGGGATACAGCTAAATTTGCAGTTGCCAATACACCTGAAGTACAAAAAGTCATTTACGATTTTTTTGCAGAAAAGGTACCATACAAGCATAATCCTGATAGCTCTAGCTCTGATGAGGTTTGGGAAGAATTTTTAGAGAGTGTTAATGAATTTGAGAAAGGAAGAGCATACACTTTAATACTAGGTAAGATGCCAGAAGGTGTTAAAAGGTTAGAGGCACTAGCAAATCTCCCTGTTTTAAAAGTGTTTGACTTTGACCCTCAGAGTGGAGAAACTGGTGCACTGTCACATTGCAAGGAAGTTATCCGTTGTCAGCGTGGGTTCTATCTTGCTGATTGCCATGATAGCCCAAAGGACTTGTCTATTAAGTCTACAGAGTGGTTCTTCCCAGTTGGGGACAGTCGATCAGAGCATAATTTTACTTCACAAAGAGACTGGTTGCATAAAGTTGGTGGTAACATTGACTATCACTGTGAGAAGTTGGCAGAATTTTGCCACAGAAGGATGCCTCTTACAATTCTCATTCTGTGGTATAACAATGATCGGTTCTGTTATCTTTATAAGCTGTTGGAAAAACTTGATGAGAAGCTGAAGGGTGAATTCACCTGTGTACTCTGTATGAAAGAGAAACCTATTGATTCACAAGAAAGACATTTTTTGGAACAAATATCAGACTATCTAGATATGAAGACAGAAAACATGCTCATAATACCAATAGATTACATATGTCTGAAGTTGTTAGAGTTTTATGGTGAGTCAAAAAACAATCAGAAGGTATACAAGCTACCATTATATGATGAAGGCAAAATGCTTGAAATAGAAATTCAGTCCCCCAATGTTGCATGGCTCAGGGAGGATCTGGAAGTATTGTATATAGATATGCATTTACACAGTGAAGTTGACGATGAGATGCTTGGTCATGAGTTTTTTAGAGGTGGAACTATATCTTGGTATGAAATTGAAGTTTCAGGTTTTGATGCAGAACGTGATATATACCCTAAATTAAAGAAGGGTATACAAGATAAACTAATGAAATACAAGTCAGGCATCGTGCATCTATTACATGCTCCAAGTGCAGGAGGTACAACCTTAGCCAGGAGGGTCTTATGGAATATTCAGAAAGAACATAATGTTGTTTGCGCATGTGTAAGTACATTTGGTAATGAAACTGTACATAGACTTTTGTGGCTGCATGATAAAACCCATTTACCAGTTTTCATTGTGGTAGAAAATTCCAAAGATCTAAGCTCTCATGTTGTTCATTTATTTAATACTTGTGTGAGAGAGATGACTTTGGTTATTCTCTATGTCCAAAGGAGCACTACCCAAACTTCAAAAACAACAAATAGAGGAGACAGATATTGGTTAAGTGGTGAGGTTAGTGCAATGGAAGCTTTAAGGCTTGAACAGACTTTTTCAAAGGCCTGTCAAACTCAGAAGAAGAGGAGCGCTTTGAAAAAGCTTTCTAATGATGTAAAGAATGGAAAACCCCACTGTGTTTATGAGTATGGTTTGACTGTTCATGAATATGAATTCAGAGGTGTATGGTCATATGTTCAAGGTTATCTTGATTTAAAAAGTGATTTACTACCATGGCAGAGAGTGATTGCACACTTGTCCCTTGTGTCATATTATGGTCATAACACTCTACCAGGTCAATTTTTTGCCACTGTCCTTGGTGTTAGTGACATGCATTTGGTAAGATTGGATGATCTCCCACCAAGGGCAAAAAAATTCATATGCCAGGATGCTGAAGATGGTGATGTGTGGAGGATAAACCTACATGTTGTTGCTAAAGAAATTTTGGAACAAATTCTATGTAGACTTCACCATAAACGTGAACCAGGTTTTTGTTTATCAGAAAGTGCAAGAAAAAATCTTGCAACGTTTGCTTGTGATTTTATAAATGCAGCAGGGACTAGAAGAAGTGAAAATCGTTCTCTTTCTCATGATATTATGGAGGCCATCAAAGCAACCTTCTTTAAACGATACAGTAATGACATGTCATATGTGTTGAGTTTTCACAAGAAAAAAAGAACTTTGGCTCCATTAGTTGCAGACATTCCCTCAGATCCTCCATACACAGACCGTTTAACTGTGTTGCAGTTGCTTGTACAATGCTTCCCAGAAGAGCCTGAATGTTTAGCCCATTTAGGTCGATTTTATGCAAATGAAAGACAAGAATTTGAAATTGCTCATCAATGGTTGGATAAAGCTCTTGAAAAAAGACATGACCAAGTTAGGAAGAAGCACAGCAATTGTCCAACTGATCAAAGCGATGTAGAAGAACAGCAACTTGAGCAATTTGATTTTACATTAAGTCGAATCTATAACATGAAAGGCATAGCTTATTCCAAACAGATTTCTTCATTATTTGGTGGCAGACTTGGCTATGTTAAAGATATTGATGATTCAGAACAAATGTGTACAATATTAACAGTGGCCACTCAATTAGCCCGTCTTGCCAGTGAAGTATATGAAAAGTCACGGAAATATTACAAGCCTGGTTATGAGGATGAGATAGGATATGTTCCAGAAATTGAGCTTCGGTTGCAAACATTAGAGTTTGTACAGAAAAATACTGATGGTGGCTATCTCAGTTATATTGCATCAGAGAATGCCGAGGTTTTTGTGGAAGACTCACTTGTAGTGGTAGATAATTTGATACGAGAATGTAATGATAAGGCGAATCATTTGACTCAATATTTTTACAATTGTGTTGACTGGTATCATGTTTTGTTCCATGATGCTGATGTAGCCATTAAGAACTGGAGTAGTACTGACTCAATTAGAGGAAGACTTGGTAAGATAGCAGCTTACAGAATGAAACAAAAACAAGAGTCAAGTACTTCAGGGTTTTATTTTGGTTGCTACTTTTATAATGTTGATAATTTAGCTGACATTCATGAAATAATTCACTTGCATGAATGTAATTTAACTGATGTACTTGAAAAGGATGTTGATTACAACATTGACAATGATATCAAAGAATGGCTTCAGTTGATAAGACATAGACTGATTGAGAATGTATATTCTATTGAGTTTGTTCTGCAGTGGGTCAGACATTGGTATAATAAGTGTAAGTCTCCATTTTCAATTTATTATCTGTTTGTACTGACCTCAGTATTGGCAATGGGCACAAAGGATCAGCCAGGTTCCCGTGAATGTTTTGCAGAATCAAATAAACTTAGGCTTTTACTTCAGCGCAACAGCAAAATTGTGAATAAACCTAAATTCTGTTATGAGTGGATAGGATCAGAGCAGAGGAAAGGTATTCGTTACCTAGTAAATAGATATGAACTTGGTGACTGGGATTATATTGAGTCAAGATTTTTCAAACACCGTAAGAAAATGTCATTATTGACCATGAGATCAGGCACTATAAAAAAATGCCACAAAGTTGTAGTTGGGGAGATTGAAATGGATGTAGGAAGAGGATTAGCTGGAATGAAAGTGTTTTTTGTTCCAAAGGCCTCTGGCTTTTTCGGGACACAGCATAAGAACAAAAGAGTTGAGTTCGCTGTTGGTTTTTCTTTTGACAGAGCATGTGAAGCTTTCCATGTCACTGAACTTAAACAGTATCAATGCCCAAAGTGTCCCCGTAGAGTTGAAATATCATCATTTGGACAAACAAACACCCAATGTCCTTCATGTAAGGCTATTGTCAAGTCTACATCAATTTCACTTGATTGATCATATCACATTCTTGTTTGCTTGTTAGTCCCTGTTGGCCAAAGGGGACTCCAAGAACTAGTGCAGTCCATCAATGTATGCATCTGCGCGTTTGTCTGAAGACATTTCTCAGACATGCCTTAAATGTATTCAAACTTTACAGAAGTATAGTATCCTATCACATACATATGTACATCAATTTGTTTTGCACTGATAAAATACAGTAAATTGATGATCATTTTATTGCAATGAAATGTGTGATTAGAGCTACACCAATATGACTCTAACTGCAAAAATGCAGTAGACTATCAATCTCATTACTGGTATGTGTGCTTATTCCTTTTAATGCGACAAAGAAATGGATTTGTTTTGGCCTATTTGTTTGTTTTGGGGTTGTCCATCACTTAAGTAACTGGGGTAATCAAATTAATTTATTATTTATTATTATTATTATTATTACTGTAAATAATAAATAATAAATTAATTTATTATTTACAGTACTGCCAAATGGTTTAATGACTTTCAAACAAAGAGAAAATAGTAAAAAACAAAAAATGGCAAAAAACTACATAGTTCCTCCCAACAAATGTCTCAAAGTGACCTTTGAATTTCCTGGTTGCTCTAAAAGGAAGAGCAAGGAGGCCAGCTTCACAAAGTTGCACCCAATGGAACTTTCATAGTTTTCCGAATTGAATTCCAATTGTATTCCAGTATTCTAAAGATGCTGTTTTTACATGTAGATGTATAATATTTGAGTCCATTATTCTGCCCCTGCCAAAATTTACTCGTGGAATATTTGTATACGGACTTAGACAATGTCTAATGATACCACTATAGAATTTTGTGATATTTGTATTTACTTTAGCTTGTCTATTCATAGACAGTCGTTCCCCTCTACCATATATTGTCTACTGTACAGTTGTTCTGTATTGTTATCTGTAAATTCTATCAAGTAAACTATTTTATTACCCTTCAAATATTACATATCTTTTAATTGTTTTATTGTTATACAAATATATAAACCCATTGGCTTAAAGATTACTTTTACTCAGAAGTTGTACATGTTTTACATATTTACTACTTTTCAAGTCAAATATTTACTACTTTTTCATATCAAGTGCTGTTTTGTAAACCCTTGTAAATTATGTCAGTTTCTTTTTAGTACTATTTTAAGATCTAATTGTACCCAGACATTTTAGGAAAGCCTTTTTAGGGCAACATTACCTACTTAGTTAAATGTGCTATGCCAAGTTGTAGTCATAAAAGTGATGATACTTATCAAAGTCATATTTCTTGCAAAGATTTGCCAAAGTTGATGACCAAGTTTGTCTTTAAGAAATTATGCATGAAAAATTATATTTTTGCCTGTGATCTTTTGAACTTTGGAAAGCATGTTAAAGTTGAGAAATAGTGGGATACTGTTGCAGTTTTGATGGTATAGAAATGTACAACAACTTAATGCACGGGCATTCTGTTGTTCTTAAATGATGGTGTATCGTGTAAACATGATTTCGTATTTTAGCTTCCGTTTGCCGCTGGAGAACTTACATCGTGATTTTAAAAAAATAAAAGCCCTAACAAAAAATGAGGTATTATTATTACAAAAGAAACAGTCGCATTTTGCTGGTTCACCCAACTGATTATTCTTTCTCTCACACCCAGTCATTCTGCACCGCGGCATGCACGGCAGAGTTCTTACTAGTCTGGTTCCCTGCCCCCTTTCTACGAAAAGGGTCAGGTATGCGCCATTCTATTCACGGCACTGATTGGACGACACTATGGAACATGTCGATTGGCTAAGGGGAGCACCTGCGTCTGCTGCGTCCGCTGCAGTGTTATATGTTATTTCAAATTTCAAAAACAAACCAAAAACTAACTCGATTCTGTCATTTGGATGAAGTACGCTCTTTCACAAATATATCAGCTCGTACGACGTTTTGCATAATGAAACAGATTGATTTTTGAAGACTTGTGTAATGTTCATGTAACTGCCCCTCCTACTTTGTTGCTGAGTTATCGTCAAGGGCGCAGTCATTTCGAACATTCCAACCTCACATCACGCGCCACGCGTATCCGCCATTTTGCCCAAAATCTGGGCAAAATGGCTGCCGCATACCTGACCCTTTTCGTGAGTGTAGCGCAGCCAACGGTAGAAAGGGGGCAGGGAACCAGACTAAGTTCTTACCAGCGCGCGCGCGCGTATTTACCGCAATCATGAAGCGCGTATTCAAAGTGTGGCGGAGAATGATGATGGGACGTTGCTATGACTGCCGCGTACATGAGCGCGGTGGCTGGAATGGAACGTGCACGCTACGCGGCTATGCACGCGAGCGCCTCTGAACTGTCGTCTGCTGTCCCAGCCTCAGAAATGTATATACAGTGCGGACGCACATAGGCGATTTTTCCGTTGTTGCTAGGCGTGTCTATTCCAGATTCTGTCGTCGCTAAGGCGAGACGACGGGCGCCACCGAGTCGAAGCTGACTGAGAGGGCGACACATCAGGTAAGCTGAGCTCTCCAAATTTCATTAAATTTTGACCGTTAAATTAGATAAATATGTTTTAAGTGCATTTGTTCTAGTGGATTGATGGTCCGACAGTTGTTTTGATGGCTTTTCCCCAAATATTTGACATTTTTTTCGGAAATACGGCAAAAACTTTCAATGTCAATTGTGGGTGGGTTGTGACATATCTGGCAGAAACTTGCGAAATTAATACCGTCGTTTGAGAAGTTACATCTCCGTCTCATGGGTTTAATTTCTAAAGTTTTAGTAAATTTATTATCCTTACTCATCATTTAATGTGCTGAAGCAAAATCGGACTTGGGGAAGATCAGATGGCATTCTGAGAGCGATTTATTTTCAGCTATGTACGAACCGGAAGTAAAAACAAAGCAACCAAGGAGGCCGTACAACATGTCTGGTAATCGATTGCAACTAAAATAATATTGCAGGGTTTAACGGAACTGTTATTTTGCAGAACATCTCTTTGGGATAAGCGGAATATCTTCCTCCGTATCTGACAGTTTCATTAGTTTCCATTGCAACATTCTGTGTAGAGAAATAACATTTCTTCCCTTTCATCAAAAAATATTTTTACACAGATCTTATGGCCCTGTTTGATATGCTAAAAGCTGCATTCTAAAATATAAAAGCATCTGTATGGAAGACCGGTCACGACATGCGACATGCGACCTGCGACTTCAAAACTGCG
>LD351309.1:0-10364 GCA_001465055.1 Ptychodera flava
GATGTTCGAACGTCGCAAAATACGCTAATATAGCAAATGCCGTTCTGTGGTTCCGTCATGCGCAGAAGAAAGGAAATATTTTTTATTTCTCTTTGTAGTAAAAACCTTCCAATATTATGGAAGACCGGTCACGACATGCGACATGCGAGTTTTTTAAACTGCGTCCTGCCAGTTCTTAAACTGCGACATGCGAGTTTTTAAACTGCGACATGCGAGTTCTGAAACTGCGACATGCGAGTTGCAAAACTAATATGGCGTTTGCAAATTGCATACATGTCATTTCGTTCTCCTCCTAAAGATGGATTACAGAGGTAGAGACGAGCTTATTTCTGCATACTGTTACAATGGATACACCCTGGAAGAAATAGCGGCCACGTTAGGACTCCGACATGGAATATGGCTGAGGTATGAACTCGCACGGGCGCAGCGCGTCTACGATATTAGCTGTTAGCTATTTAGCGACCCGTCGCGGAGGTACGGAGGCAAGCGGACGAATAGAATCTAGGCTACTACGATATTGGCATATGATATATAAATATTTCAGCCACTATGCTGATGCTGTATCTCCCGACAACTCTTGTGTACGTGGTCTACCTGATATTTTGCGACGTAGTAAGATGTCGGGATGGAGATCTTTATACAGATTGTTGAAATCTTGCATGATTTTGGCACTTAAAAAGATGCGTTGTTTACCATTACAGCCCATGTGATGGCTACAGTGATAGGGAAGGCGCGGGTGGGGGTGGGGAGGGGCGTGTGCTCACCAACATGAAATATTAAAGAGTGTACTGAAAGACATACTATTAGGTCTGGTCCATTGAATTTTTCTTTTGCCTCGCAGTCGCAGTTTAAGAATTCTAGTCATAGTATTCCCAACAAAAAACACTTAATCGGTGTATCTATCGCACTTAGGTCGTGAAATGTTTTCGTTTTCCTGTAGTAATATTTGAAAGGGTTTTAAATATTAACACAGCTTAGATCAACTTTGAAATACCAAAATAAGGTGGGAGATACCTCGTGCACTGTAGATATTGCATTTTTATTTTCATTCCAATTCTGATGTGAATAATGGTGCTTTAATTTGTGTATTTATTTGCCTGTAAAGTTTAGGATCATTAAGGTTATGTGATCCAGTGTTCTCCCCAGAACAATTTGAGAGCAGTGGATGCTGCTCTATAACTTTTGGAAAACAATAAGAACTCATTAACATAACAGTTATTTTGTTATGCAAATTAGTCACACTCTGCCAGAAAATCCTGGGGAGAACACTGGTCATACATATCATAAAATGTATTTTTGTGAGATATAATCTTAAAATTGAATTAGCACCAGTAATCACTTGTTAAAAAAGACAAATTTGTTCAGTGATTTTTGTTAAGCACCAAAATGAGTATCAGTATTTGAAGTCTATACCACCTGACCATATTTTCCTCTCCTTACAGCAAGAGACAAATTCAAAGAATATTAAAACAGCTAAATCTGAGACGTAAAAATGTTGAGGCTCCATTAGATGACATTATTGAAGCTATACAGTATGAATTATATCAAGGTGTTGGAAGATCAATGGGTGTAAGGCGTATATGGCAAGAATTAAGATTTGAACATTTACTGGTGGTGAAAAGGTATGTTAACCTATGTTACTATTGTTGAACATTGAAACAAGAAAACTGTATCAATGGAAAAAGAGAACACCTCTGAGCCCCATTTATGAACAGATTCTTAGCCATTAAGGAACATAACGTAATGATAAAACATGATTTTGAATTCTACTACTGATAACAATCTCAAGTGATAGCAAGTTCAGATGATTTTGCAGTATAACCCAAATAAAATAATCTAGGCAAAACAGCAAAGTATATAAGACTCACTAGAACAGTGATAAACATGAAAAATTGAATAAAATTGTAATTTTGTTGAATATCCGTACATTTCTGTTGTGTATACCAATAAAAGTGTCCTGTTCTTCTATATAAAGTATGTTAAAATACATTGTAAGTTTTCAGCTTGTCAACACAGCAACTGCACTTTATATATAGTCCAGACTTAAAAGTTTGAAGAAAAAAATGGCTATTGATTAACTTATTATATTTATTACAGAGAAACTGTCAGAGATATAGTGGACATTCTTCAACCTGGAAGACTAGAATATTTTAGAAAAGGAAGGCTTTCCAGGAGGCAGTATAAAGTTAAAGGTCCCAACCATATGTGGCATGTTGATGGGTATGACAAATTAAAGCCATTTGGTATCTGTATACATGCAGCCATTGACGGTTGGAGTAGGCGCATCATTTGGGCTGAAGTAGGATCTACCAATAGTGATCCAAGGATTGTTGCTAAATATTATGTTGATTCAGTTCGTCAATTGGGTGGTGTACCACGTGTTGTTAGGGTAGACCCAGGCACTGAGAATTGTAACATTGCAGATATACAAACCCTTTTACGGGAATATCATGAAGACAGCCTAGCACATGTCCCTGTAATGTATGGTTCATCTACCCATAATCAGAGGATTGAACGCTGGTGGGGTTTTCTGAAAACAGAGTTCTGTTGTTTCTATATAGATTTGTTTAAAGATATGAGAGATAGTGGTGTCCTTGATGTTGGAGACCCTGTAAATATTGAATGCTTGCAATTTTGTTTTACACCTGTAATAAGGAAAGAGTTGTACAGAGTTGCAGCACATTGGAATGCTCATCCAGTAAGGCGAATGAAATACAGCTTAGCTCCAACTGGTAAACCTAACTTCTTGTACTTTAATCCTGAGATGTTTGAAACCACAAACCAAATGAGACCCTTGGATGTTGAGATTTTACAGGCATGTGAGAATCTTCTGACTGATGTGAGTCAGGACTGCAGTGATGATTTTGCTGAAATTGCATTACAACTCATGCTTGACAACAACTGGTATTCACCAAAAACTGTGGATCAAGCCATCGATCTTTACAGTAAAATACTTTGTGAGGTTTGCAACCTTGGTTAATAAACAAAACTTGCTAACGTGTGAAATGTTAAGAGGAAAAGGACAGGACAAAGCTGTGGATGTGTTTCATTTTACTTGTGTTTTCACTTAGGGGGGAATAGTTACATCTAACTGGTTTTGGCCAAGTTTCACTTTTAGACAATTTTGGTTATCTCATGCTAATGCCTGTTACAGGGAACTTGAAAGACAGCACTGTGAATATGATGATGACTAGCCATTAAAGCTCTCTTTTCAACTAATATTGGCATGTACTCTGTGACATTGTTTCTTTGTCAGCAAATTATCACGACTTGGTACAGTCACTAGCAAAGCTGTATGTGTGAGTGTCTTTAAAGGTACATATTATCAAATACATCTCTAGTTATGTACCATCTACCATTGACTGAAAAGTGGAGGGAAATATTTTGAAGGTGTTGTCTCTTACAAGCCTCGTATGTTGCATAGCCAATGTTAATTTGGGCAAATGTAAATATTTTGATTTGTCAATTGGAAATAAATCATCCTTTATTATTATTATTTTAACTTGTGTGCATTTTTTAAGTTTAATGATCTTCATAAATCCTAGCTATTTCTCCCAATATGAGTCTGCAGTAACTTCCCATGTGTCTGCCACACTAATTTCCCAAGTCTAATTCACTTGCAAATGATAACAGTTATCCCAAAGATTATCCAAATGACAGTACCTAATCATACAGATACACAGACTTGGGAAATCACTGTACAGTAACAGGTCCCTGGCAATTCATGAGAAGTTGGGAAGCCCTTGGTACCTATTGCAACTATATACAATTAAAGACCAACCAATCATATACAATGAGGGTTAATTTTATGTGTGTATGAGCATCAAACTAATGCCAAATATTGTTAATTGATGATGTGACTTCAGAATTTTTCATTATCACCAAAGTAATTCTGACAGAAAAGCTGCAATTATAAAGACTCAGTTTCTTGCAGACTGAATAATTTGCATTCCTATGGGGAGTAGATTGCACTGTTGCTTTCACTTTAAATTGTGCACCTTCAGGCTTTGCTCACACAGAAAATATTGACAACCAAACTGCTAGTAAAGCAAACTAAGCACTTAGATGAAGAAAACGTTTTGGTGATAGTTCTCATGTACAGGAAATGAGAGTAGCCCTGATGGCCATTAGACAGCCCACTAGTCGTTTGGTGGCGCTTTTTTGTTTGAATAAACATGAGTTATTTCTGCCAGACCAAGGTCTCTGCATTCACTCTACTCGCACTGTAAATTGCATGCATAGATTTTTTACTGAATTCATTTATTTTCATACCATGACAGGAATAAGCCCACAGACTTGGAGCAAGTCAAGATGGACGTATGCATTGCAATGAAAACCCTCTAACCAGTGTTGGCATACATGTTCAATTGGCCTGTGATGTGAATTCTTTCATGTCAAATGCACAAAATATGACAACAGCTTTTAACCAATATGTTTTTAATTAATATAAGTAAAAAAATCATCACTTAGGAATATGGAGAAAACACTTTTAGAAGACATTCCTCAAGTACACAGTATTTGAATAGCAACAATTCTAAAATGCCTTGTAGTAAATAAAAGCTGCCTTTAACACTTTCACCACCATGGTTTAGTCCAATCCCAATGTTTTCAATGGTTAAGTTGGACCTGTGTACAGGGAAATGGGGGTGAATAGGTTAAGCCCTCAGTATCTGTAATTTTTTTCCAGTTTTTGTGGCAAATTGACATTCCTTGTAACACTAACAGGTTGCTATATGAATCCTTAAGGCAGGATGAAATACCAAGTATTTAGTTTTTTATCACAGCAGTCATGGATTTGTACATGTTCATCATGCTGTACGGGACAGATCAGGAATCTTGAAATGACACAGCAAAAATACTGTCATAGTTACTGGAAGATGAACCCCAACTAGCAGAATGTATGAGACATCAAATCTATAAGTCAATATCTACTGCTTTAAGTTAGAACATACCTTTCAATTTCTTATCATTTTGAAATTGATGTTTCCATTAGAAAATGACCATATATTTTTTACTGAAAATTATGGCTATTCATATTTCCGAGGAAAGCGCCCTCTATTGGCCACCATACTTGCTTGCAAACAGTTTCCTCTGATGTAAATCAGTGGCTCAAAAAAGATTTTGTCATGAAAGTCATGTTCCCCCAATATTTTGGATTCAACACATAACAAACAGTTAAACTTGCTAGCATGAACACTATGAAAATTTTAACAATATAGAACAAAAATACAGCTTTTGATCACTGGTGGACTCCAATCTTACAGTAAGTGAGAGAAAGGCAACATAAATGGTTCTTTTCTAACTCACAGTTTTGTGGAGGGACCGTGTCTAACTGTACCGGTCTCCTAGACTTCTAATTACACTGTTAGTGCCCTACTATCCAATATACTGGCATCTTAGCTGGCATCTTAGCCCTAATCTACTCAGCACCTCTAGTTACAGCAAAATAAAATGATGCTGCTAAACTGTTGCCCTAACACATTCACTTACATTTCTGCACCAAATAAGGTGAATTCAAAGTCGATGAAAAATAAAAAACAAATCTTCAGAACAAACAACATACTGAACATCAAAACCTCTATGTCAATAAATACTGCCTTAACATACATGGCAACCAAACATGAAACTTAACTGGCAGACTGAACTGAACATCAAAAACCTGGAACTTTGTTCCCCTTTTTGGCACTCATAGGCTTGCAAGAGAAGATCATTTCAATGTGTAGCTTTAATTACCAGTATCACATTGATGCGTAAAAGACAATGTAACAAAGTAGTAACTGCCTTTAAAGGGACAAAGTTGCTAACTTTTGACATCATTTGGTCATTTTAGTTTCTTTACTTTCTAGGCTGCATCTAAAGATACTTATACTCCTAGAGTATCTAGCCATGCTTCATATTCTATGTCACATGAAGGTGATATTTCAACCACTTCAGAGGTTAACTTATGAACAGTGTGACTACTATTAACATTGGTGAGCCAATATTGCAAACGAACATCATTCAAGTGTAAGCATCTTGGATCTAATCTGATAGAATCAGCATATCTATCATATTCATTAAATTCATCCAAGGGTATTAACAAAAATGGACCCATTGTAGAATGTAATACACCATAACATCTTCCCTTTTTTGTTTGGTTATCATGGAAAATTTTAACCCATGGATGCCGGTAGTAAACGGGCATGAAATCTTTATTTACATTTCTCATTGGATCTGTTTCAGGAATAGGTGGTGCTTGACCGCCACTGTACTGTTCCTCATCTTTCACCATATGATGATATTGCAAAACATCTTCAAGAGTGATGCCCTGGGAAATGAAAGAAAAAAAACTTTATGATGTGACCTGTCAATGTTCATATGAACCAGGTATGAGATAAATTATGTTCTAAATCACATATTCTAATCAGGGACTTCTCCCACATTTGTACAGTGCTCTTAACAGCAATGGTACAACCCATTTCTCAGTCAGTTAAGGCTGGATTTCCTCATAGAGTTTCTATATGTCAAATTTTCTTCTATCCATGCATAAGCAAATAAAAACTCAACGAGCCAGTTTTTCTCATTTTAAAACTGCAATGTTCCTGTATTAGAACCTTGATCCATGTAGCAAACGAAAGCCTATTCTAATTTCAATATTCAATATTGCTTGACCTCTGATGTTGTTTATATGTACTTTTGGTTACGTAACATACTTACTTTGGCTTCAACACCATCAATAGCTGGCTGATATGGCAACGTGTCATCTAAGTTGGGTTTTCCTAAGTGAGGTTTTTTAATGGAAACAATAACATCATCATCACTGACATTTGGTTCCACAGCATCACTGTGGACAACACTATGGCTGACCTCAATACAATCAGTACTTGACTGAAATTGACTGTTAGCACTGAGCCCATCAGATCTGCTGCTGGTATCACCAAGACTGGTACTCAGACCATCAGATTTTCTGCTGATATCACCAAGACTGGTACTCAGACCATCAGATTTTCTGCTGGTATCACCAAGACTGGTACTCAGCCCATCAGATTTTCTGCTGCTGGTATCACCAAGACTGGTACTCAGACCATCAGATCTGCTGCTGGTATCACCAAGACTGGTACTCAGACCATCAGATCTGCTGCTGGTATCACCAAGACTGGTACTCAGACCATCAAATTTTCTGCTGCTGGTATCACCAAGATTGGTACTTGAACTGCTACCAGTACTACTTGTCTCACTATCACTATGGCCTGCAGTATTCCTGTAATATGATATACAAATTGATGCATCATGTCTCTGTCGATGTTTCATTCTCTTCTATAAATAGCAACAGTTTGGATAACAAAGTGAACTGAATCAAATGGTCAGCCATAATAAACCAAATGCTAGATCAATTGAAGGCCTTATGCAAGTTCCTATCATTACACCTGAAAAAGCTGGAGAAGGCCTATAGTTTTGTCTCCAGCATTTGAAAAGAACACATGCAAAGAAATGACCATTTAGCTACGATTTCAAGAGATTGTCCGGTGAAATAAATAAATGGGTTTAATGTACCATAATCATGAAGTATTCTTCTGTCAATGCAGAGTTTGAATTTTGAGTAAATGCATGAGAAGAGACAGCTAAGGGCATGCATGAACACAGTCTTATGTATTAGTCTTTGCTGACAGTAGTAACAATCAAATGAAATTATTTAATTATTTCAAGTTGTAATTTACCCTTTCATGATACCAATTTACTAAAAATTTCCACATCAATTGATTAAATGTGATAGATTTATATGAGCTTTATGAATATGTCAACCCAAGAATTCAGATAAAATAAATCAATCTGCATAACTGGCCACAGAAAATACAAGTGTTCTAATATGTTAAAGAGGAAGTTGCACATTACAAGCAAGATTTTCTTTCAAAGTTATATTTCTAATCAAGGACAAAGTGGAAAACCCCACAAACCACATTTTTTCATAAAGCATGGTATCTGAACTTCCTTTTCATTTAGTTACTGTACCTAAAATCAGGAAGTGGAAAAAATTTTAAGCCCTAAGCTCATTTTTTATAGTATGTAATATCATTTTCTAAAGATAATATCTCATTCTTAAAAGAGCTTGCAAGGACAAAAATGTCTTGTGTTACTTGCACATTATTTAATGACAGAGTTTGAAAGGTCAACAAAAGAAAAATACAATTCATTATATCTCACCTATCACTGGACACAATATAAATTCTTGGAGCTGTAGTGAACTTGGTTTTGGTGACATATTTCTCAACAGAGAATGTCTCTTCATTGACAAGATCACCTCTGAAGTTTGTAAGATGGCACTTCATGTTATCAGGCAATTCAAAAATGTTTTTAACATGTGCTAGAACTTCTGCATAGCAGCAGTTCCTGTCGAAATCCACCTTCCTCAGTCCCCCTCCATCTTTCTCCCTAACTTGGACTTCATTTCCATTAGCAACTTTTTTTTTCCATCCACAATGTAGCCTGAGTGTCTTCTTCTGTTTCTTTGTACTTTCCTGCAATTTACAAAATGGAAGAAGGGTGTTTAATGATGCTAAGTTCATCCTGGCCTTCATCCCTGGGATAAATTTCTGCCAAATTATCTTTTCTTACCAACAAAGAAATGGGGAAAAAACTCTACTGGTGTTCCTGATAAGGCTTATTTGTATGTTAATTACACAATTATGCTATTTTGCATGACATTCACTGTGTAAATGAAGTTGAAACACTACTTTATGACCCCTTTGAGGATTGCGTACATGTCTGACTGAACCATTTCACTACAAATCTGTAGTATGCACCACACTTCTAAAAAACTCACTGGGCATTATACCAAGTTAGTAGTTCAAAATGTAAAATACCTTAGTTACTGTATGCATTGGTCTTTTTCTTGCTGCCCTTATCTTCAATAGTTTTAGTTTAATATCCTCTTTGGTTAGTGACAAAGTTTCATCTTGATTTGAAGGTGGGGTTTTACTACCATCCATGCAGCATGGCTTTGAAGTAGGGGATTCATGCTGTTGTAGCAGATACAGAACACACCCATTCATTGATGGCATCACATCATCATCTTCAATGAGGGTTCCATCATCCAGAGTTAGCTTTAGACTCTCTATATCCTCCTCAAAGCCTAATTTTTGTGCACCTGTAAAATTTGAAAAATGACATGATTTGTATTGGTACTTAAAGTTTTGATTTGAAGAGCTGCACATTGCTTACAACTTTTATCACAGAAAACTGAGAGCATAAACAAGTCAGGGAGGGAAGGGCAAACTCATGATGTTCACTTTGTTGTACGAAAAAAAATGTCAACAGTGGAGTTCTCCACCAGAGTAATCATTGTTTAATTCAAAATGAAACCACTTTATAATTATAGCTTCTTTTGCCATATTTACATATTGCAACTGGAAGCTTAGCAATACAACAAAATGAGCACCATGCACTGATGAAGGTAGTTAGGGTTAAGTTTACATCAAACATTTTTGTAAAATTATCAAAGATGCAAAATTTTAAGTCAAAAGAAGAACATAAGCAATCAGTGTATTGTATTTTCAGGTCATATTTACATTTTGCTACTTTACACTACCTTAGAGAGTAAACACCAATACATATTGCAGGATATGGGGTAGATGAGTATTTAACAATGATAATGTGCTAAAAGTAATACTTACCCACCAAAACAATACTCTGCATAAACAAGTGTATGAAAGAATAACTTGATGAATGAATGAATACTAATCTGTCTATTCTGCATTAGATGTAGAATAAAGAAATCACAGAAATATTCCTGCAGTCAAAGCAATACACCTCAACATGTACAGCAATAAGCAACCATCACCAAAAATTCAGATTGTGTTAATGCCTCACTCTGCTTTTCATGCCAGTTCAAGGAAATGAAGAACTAATGTGCTGTACTCTGCATTTTACTTTGTTGTCACATTATACACTTGGCAATGTCATATGTAGTTAACATATCTAAAATTTAATTAATTATGTGCAACATTTTAATGTCTGTGCTAATTCTAGATCTATACAAAACAGCTTTATTACATATATATTAATGGTTTTTTTTGTCTATTGAGGTAGTTACACATAGTGCAAGACCACCCATGTTTTGGTACAGCACAACATTCTTTCATAATACTTGATACTGCCGCAGAACTTGCATAGCACTTCACATCATGCTTTTTCTAGTTTTCAGTAATAACTCAGCAGTGTTTCATCTGGACAGGCTGATGGGCGATTCACCTTTGTGCTTGTTGGCACCCCCAACAAATTGTCAAGGGACAACTAGCATCGTGTCAGCTACACCAAGGAGGTATTGAAGTCTCCCTTGCCAGAGTGGAATCCACCCATATATTCTGGCAAAGAGGGGGGCAATAGAT